>JABTXL010000003.1:6738973-6758158 GCA_025134845.1 Neodon shergylaensis | reverse complement strand
GTGTAGATCAGTAATAGAATGTTTGCCCAATGTGCTCAAGGCCCTGGGGTGAACATGTCTTTGTGTTCTCTGGCTAATGTTGAATTCATGCAATTCCTCCCATACCTGATGCTTTTCCTACCAATTACCTGTTGGGATCACACCTTATCCCATTTGGTTGCTTGCATATTCTGGATTAACAGTTCAAAAACTTTCAACACATAAGAGTACCCTTTATATTGTAAAAAATATAATCTAGATCTTCCAAAAGTTTTACTTTGTTACAGATCATCAACGCTGCAGCTGTGGCAAACAACCTTGAAAAGCCTTGAGGTTAGCCCAGCCGATAGCTTGCAAGCCTAGCAAAATGTCCTGGGTGCCACCCTCAGCAGTGCATTGGACCACCTACAGCAAGCACGCTCCTACATTCCCAGCTCTAGGCAAATGGAAACAGGAAACTCAGAAGTTCAAGGCTATCCTCAACTACACATCAGGTTTTGGGGGTGAGGAGCCTGAGTTATGTGATAACCCGTATTTGATAAATACATAAATAAATAAATAAATAACTGTGAAAATTTTGAAAAGTTTACATTGATTCTTTTAAGCCATTTGAAACCGTGCTACTATAAATAGCTTTTTATGAAAACTATTTTCCGAGTTGTCCCCACTAGTCTGTCATGCAGCAGAGTAGGTGGGGAAAAGATGCCCCCCCTTACCCCTCACCACCTGACACAGACAAGAGGACTGACCCTCCCCCTTTCCAACTGCAGCACTCAGGAAAGTGGGCTCCTTGCCATCATATCACAGCAAAGCTCGCTGGGTAGTTGGAAGTAAGGGTAGCTGAAGTTTGTGAGCAAAGAACTGTCCCCATTACTCATCTGACACATGGCAGCATGGGCTGGGCTCCATACCATCCCCAATGCCCGAAACAGGAGGAGCTGGCCATGGGATCATAAGAGCAGGAGAGTGGTCCCTGTGCCTTCTTGTACCTCAAAGGGAAACAGACAACAGAAAGTAACAACAAAAAACACCCTGGCCTGGTGTGTAGGTGTGGAAGAGCAGACCCTGAGCTCAGAAAAGCAGGAGAACTGGCCCCATTCCTTACTCTTGGCTGCCAGAGGTGAACTAGCCTGGGCAATTCTGGAGAGCTTACCCTGGTGGTGAGGACAAGGTACAACTGGTGGGTGAACCAAATCTGCTACAGCCCAGACCCAGAACCAGGGTTAAGATGTGACCAGCCCCAACATCCACCCCATCCGTGATCTACTGGAACACATGAAGGAACCTGACCCGCAGACCCAAAGCTGCAGGATCTCCACAACACAAGACAACAGAATATCCAAGAGGACTCCCAGTGAAGGCCCAACAGTGATAGTGTAGCAGAAACCAGAGACCCTGAACCACACCAATGACTGCAAGGAACACTAAAGATACACGGAGAAAGTGACTTACTGTGTGACTCTGTCACACTGCAGCTTCCATGATGAGATTTTTAATTTTTTTCCTTTTTTCTTTTTTTTGTTTTTGTTTTTGTTTTTGGTTTGTTTTGTTTTGTTTTGTTTTCCAAGACTGGGTTTCTCTGTGTAGCAGGTCCTGGACATCCTGGAATTTACTTTGTAGACCAGGCTGGCCTCAAATTCACTGAGCTCTGCCTGCCTCTACCTCCCAAGTGAAGACTAAAGGAATGCACAACTACCACCTGGCCCTTTTTCCCCTCTTAAATTTTGTTTTATTTGGTGTGGGGGGGGTTGTACAAGGGCAGAGGGCAGATGCAAAAGAATGGGGAAATGAATGGGATCAAGATACATGATGTAAAAGACATATAGAATAAATAAAAAGAAAGAGAAAAAAAACAATCTTCCAAATCAGGAGAGAAGGCAATTGCTTTTTATTTTTCCAAATCTTTTTTAATGTCTGGCTTGGTAAAAAAAAAAAAAATAGTTGGATTCTTTCTTTGGCTTCAGTTTTGTTTTGATTTTTTTAAGCAAGGTCTTGTTCATTAGTCCAAGCTGGTCTCAAACTCATGACAATATTCCAACTCAATAGTGGGATCACTGGCATAAGCTACCACTCTAGACGCTTTTTTAAATGTTAATGAAGCTACTCAGTAAAATTCTATTTTCTTTTTGGATTTCATTTAGACAGAGTGTTATGATTCCAGCCAACCAGCATGGCTGGCACTTTAGGTTCCAGGGCCACGCATGTGCGGACAAGTCCTCAGGCAAAAATAAAAGGCCCTGCGTGCCCCACATGTGGCATGGTTGCATCACCTACCTATGATGCAGCTACATAAGCCCTATGCGCATGCGTGAGCTCCATCATCTGTGTATGATGTAGCTACATCATCCCCCAGTGCGCATGCACTAGGCAGCTTTTAAAAGCTGGACGTGCCATCTTCAGCCCTCTCTTCACACTGACTTCACCAGGCCTGTCCATGTCTCCTCCTCTAATAAACTCCTAAGTGAGCATGTTTCGTGCTTTCTTCTCACTGGCAGCCAGACAATTTCACAGAGTCTCTAGCCCGGGCTGGCCTAGCCCACCACACTTAACTTGTGTGGTACTGGAGAGTGACTGCCAGGATCTGAACATATCCAACACAGTACCTTGGAGAGCGACGGCTAGGCTCTGAGCATGCCCAGAACACTACCCACTGCGCTGCATTCCCAGTCCCCATGCATACTAATGTTCTCAATTCCTAGCTGAAGCTAATCCAGCTTCCGGAGGTAATACCCAAGCTTCCCTAGCAGCCCAGTTTCAAATGGATACGATGAAGTTCCCTCTGCTACAATCCTTACAAAGAGTCGCTAGCCCCATGCTAACCAAGCTCGCATCGTTTATGAATGAAGTTCTGCTCAGTTCTACAATTTCAAGTAGAACAACTATGAGCCTTAAAGTTCCTGTAATCTCTTTCTTTTTACACAGTTTAGGATGGTCTCAGACTCACTGTGTAGTCCTAGAGAAGAATTCCATTCTTTTGATTGGCATATAGACATATAGGTGAGAAAAAGAAATTATTTTATTAGCCTTAACAGATCATTTTTGCTTTTTGGGTTTTGTTGTTGGTTGAGACAGGATTTCCCTGTGTAGCCCTGCTATTATGAAATGGCACAAGATGGACCCTGGCTGGTGGGTCCAAACCACAGCTAGTGAGGGACAGACATGCCATGCAGACAGAGCTTATGTGGGGAGTTTCACTGGGGGAAAGGAAGGAAGGGGCGGAGAGAGAAAGGGAATGCAGAGAATCCTGGTGGGAAGAGAAAGAGAAAGAAGAAGAAGGAGAGAGACAGATGCTAAGAGAGGAAGAGGAAGAAGAGGAAGGAGTAGGCGGAGTTTTTCCTTTTAAAGGGACTGGGCAAGACCACACAGCAGGCCAGGGCACTGCCATGAGCACAGGGGTGATCACCCTGCCGGGTCCCCAAGGGATGGGGCCAGGTCTGCCTGGATGGTAACACCTACTTGTCCTGGAAACTTGACCTGTAGACCAAGCTGTCCTAAACCTCAGAGATCCACCTGCCTGGGATTAAAGGAGTAGCCACCATGCTGGGTTACAGATAATTTTAGATGCTTTTCTGTTGTGTTGGACCAGCACTTAAAAAGGAGTTTCTTTGCTTTGTTTTGTCTTTGGAGACAGGGTTTCTCTGTGTAGCTATGAAGCCTGTCCTGGAACTTGCTCTGCAGACCAGGCTGGCCTTGAACTCACAGAGATCCGCCTGCCTCTGCCTCCGGATTATAAGCATGCGCCACCACCAACGGCATAGTAGTTTCTTCAATAATCTTGTTATAGTGTATGAGCTTTTTGTGCAGTGTAGGGGGGAAAGGCCATGCTTCTATCCTATGCTCTAACTGGGTCCTAGGCCCACACATTGCATACTGATAGACCTCCCAGGTGTTGGCACATGTCACTAAACACCACCACGTCATTTCAAGAACACCACTACCACTACCAATCTTTTTCTGAAAGTATTGAGAAATGACGACTCCCTCCGTGACAGACAGATCTGTTTTCCAAAATCCTCATCTTCCCACGAAAGCAATGAGAGAGGTAGTAGATGGATACTGGGATACTTCTAGTCGCATAATTCCCGCAGTCTCTGCCAAAAGCTATGGGGATAAAGGCCTAGTCAGACCCTGGCTGGGCAGCAGAGGGCAAGCTCAGCCTATCCTGTAACTACCTACCTCCGGGGGGGGGGGCGGGGGAGAAATCAGCAGGATGCAGAAGGACACCTCTGGAACTGGCCTGGCTCTAACTGGGCCAGACATAACAGTAGCAGAATTCAGCAATTTATTGAGCACTCATTATCTCCCTAGCTCTTGATACCAGCCACAAAAAAAAAGCCCTAAACAAGCCAGACTAGTCTCAGCTGCTGTTGACATTTCGGTGCTGAGTCTGGGGTTGGACCCTGTTGTGGAGATGTGGGATGGAAAATGAAAAAAACAGGAGTGGGGGGTGGGAGGGTTGGAGGGCTGGAGGGTGTGATGGTGTGGGTGCTGGTAACCTCACATGGCTAAAAAGATTTGGGGAATCCCCTAATCTACTGGCTTTTCCACTCATTATATTCTACTACAATCTCAAGTATTATCCAATAACATTCACACTCTCTAGATTCAGGACATTTCAGTTAGCTTACAGAGAATTATCGTGATTAAAAATTAAAAAAAATCCTACGCATCCACACAAGGACCCTATAGTTGAAAATCTGAATGATCCATAAAGCCTTTGATGCCCTTTGATAGAGCAGGGCAGGGGCAAATTTAAGATGAGAAATTTTAAGTCAACTACCCCACCCAGCCCCTATCTCCACCCACCCTCTCCCAACCCAGGCAGGCTCACCTCAGCCTTTAAGGCTCCTTTCTTTCAAGGGTCTTCTGAAGAATTTTGGTCTCCTAGGAGTGCATTATAAAATGCAAATAACCCGGCAGGAGGCCACACCTGATGCCCATTGACACTGGAGCTCACAATTAGCACTTTGCAGAGGCTTCTAGAAGGCAGAGAGGAGCTCGGCCACCAACTGGCTCCCTCAGCTAATGGGCCCTGAACAAAGGAAAGCACTCCCCGAGAAAAGAAATATCTTTTTGGATGAGATCCCTGAAGAGTCGAGAGAGACGTTCATATCTGACTGCAATGCTAGGCCTCCAAAGGCCTTAGCTTTACCAGGAGGGCTCCCTAGCCAGACTTCAAGATGCCCTGAGCCTTGTCCCTTCTACCTCAAGCCCCTCCCTGCCAAGTCAGCAAGCTCACATACTTGTGCGCTAGCGACAGCCTCACACCCTACTCTTCCGTCTTCTCCCTGGCTCCCTCCCATCCTGCCACCACCCCTGATGTGGCATTTTAATGCCCCCTATGTCTACTTTTTATAAGCATGGTTTTAAGTTTCAAACCCAGGCACCAACGGCTGAGGTGCCCATTTAACATGTCAGGGCAGACCTGGCCACCAGGTTCTCCCAGCATCCCTCAGTTCCTACCTGCTACAGGGTATGGCCGGCATACCCGCCCTCTACCGTAGGGAACTATAGGTTTACAAAGTTGATCACTCTCTCTCAGGTTGAGCCTGCTCAGTGATCACATGCTTTGCATCATCAAAACAGTGAAAGTTTAAGGAAACAATGTGGATTAACAGGAGAAAGTGCTGGTCAGATTATTAACAGTCTGCCTGGGGCGGGGCTGTCCTTGCCCCAGGGCTCTTCCCTACACAATCCAGACATTTTGGTTACTCTTCTCCTTCTGCACCTCTGGCCTCCCTTCTGCTGCTCTGGGTCCCCTATCCCTTCTTCCTTCCCCTCCCCCGCCATGGCCCAGCTCAACCAGGTCACGTCTACTCTGGACTCTCCCAGAGGTCCCTGCCTCTGACTGTTCTCATCTGCATATCTACAATAAACTCTCTCCTCCACCAATGTCCTTTCCGTTTTTTTTTTTTTCATTCACATGGTCCACAGCCCCATCTGGCAGCAAGACAGAAGATGCAGGAAGACACCTAGAAAGCAAGGAAGAATGATTAAGTGTCCTGGGAGCGGACTGAAGGGTACCTCCTCTGGGTGCTTCTAGATCAAGACTGCTGCCTCCCTCATCCAGTACCTCCGAATTCTCACGACTGCTCTAAGAGGGGAACATCCAGAGCTAATGAAAGTCTGTTCCCTTCCAGTTCATGACATTACATGGTACAAGCAAAGGCTTATCTGAGAGGTTGTTGCAATTCTAAGGAATATGGCTGGCTTGCCTTCCCCCACACATTTTGAGAGGGAAGGATCGGATCCCAGCCCCAGCCCTCTGAGGAAGCCTTTTGATAGTCAAAACCAAGATTCACTATTCAACATAGCTCCATATCCCCAGCACAACAATTGGATTTTGAAAAATGAGGATAGGACCTAAGTCACGGTAAAGTCTAGATTTAGGTTCTATGGTTAAGACAAAGAAAGAACCTCCCGCTCTGGCCGGGCATGAATGACAAACATGTGTTCCCCCTCCCCACCCCACCCCCACATGGAGACTATGTGCGGAGCTGTTTAGCTTGCGGGTGGAGAGTTGGGGAGAGGAAACGCAGGTCCGGTCACTGCCAGGCATCCGCTCTAATTCCATTCTCCACCTTGACATGTAAACTCTGAAGCTAGTCAGCTTTGCGTGTTCTGTATCTTACAATCTAAAACATAGTATTGCAGAGTGCCACGAATCCAGAAGGACGCTTGGATCATTTTAGGTGACATCTAAGAAGGGCCACAACTCCTAAAGTTCAAAACTTGTTTCTGGGAGACTGAGACCTCAGGAGCGTCTCTACCAGCCCTACCAAGTCGGTGCCGCATTCTTGACCCGCAAGCCCTTCCTGGTGGAACCTAAGGCCTCCCAGTTTCCCAAAATGTTACCCTTACTAACAGAGCGAGCCGAGGATGCTCGTGAGCATCCGAGCTGAGGATGCTCGGGTGTTTCAACCTCGGAGTTTATCGCTCTGGCCTGGCTTCTGTAGGATGCCACAGCTGCTCCCAGGTTACAGAGGTACAGTTCCTCTCTTCTCCCTTCCCCCTTCCTAATCCTCAGTAAACCCCTCTCATCCCCTCCACCCCTCCACCCCCAGCCTACCCCCCCACCCCCACCCGTGGGCCTTCAAAGTGTTAAATGCTGTCGAAGTGGCTTTTAAGAACAGCTGGAAACAAAGTACTGCCCCAGGCTGACAGCAGCCAATAAAGGTCAGGAGGTTAAGGGAATTATTTTCCATGGGAATAATTTTCTAAGGGAAATTGTAAAGTTATTTAAACCACCAGGTGGGACACATAAAGGACCATCTTTCCCGGCTTTCCAGAAATGGATGCTGTTTGACCTCACAGAGGATTTTTGGTTTTGTTTTTTTTCTGTCTCTGACTTACATAATGAACTCCAAACCTTAGTAACGTTAAGTGACTTTATCTAATTTGTGTGTGAATGTGTGTGTGTGTGTGTGTGTGTGTGTGTGTGTGTGTGTGAGAGAGAGAGAGAGAGAGAGAGAGAGAGAGAGAGAGAAAGTTTGCTGGACAAGTTCCAAGGAACCACCAAGTTGTATTAAAAATAAATATAGCGTCACCTGTTCAGAAATAAAGCTGGTGAGATGGTCGCTGGGAGAGAGAATATAATATGTTTCTGCTCTTTGACCCAGTAATCCCACTCTTGGGACTGCAGCCGGAGAAATACATCCAACAAGGGACATTAGCTTTATGTGCAAAGATGTTCACTACAACATTATTTATGACTTAAAAAAAACCCTAATGGTTCAAGGAAAGGGGATGGGTTAGTAAATTATTGCACGTAAGTGTGAGAGAATATCACGGGCCATTAAAACTGCGAAGGAACGGGCATGGAAACTGACAACTTAAAAAAGCAGACATAAAACAATAAGCTGGGTGGCCGTAACCAGGTAACTGCGCATGTTTGGTAAATAGAGCTCGGAGCGTGTGGTGGGGAAGCCGGGAAGGCAAGGGAATCACGGGGCCTCCTCCCCTTTTGCTCTGTTTTAAGTCATGCTTGCTTCTTCTCAATGATTAAAAAAGAAAAAGTTGTATTGGGGGAAGTGAAATGCTCACAAACTGTTCGGAGAATTATGTGTGCCTCTGCAAATGTCCAAACCAGCCCCTCACTCCTAACTTTCGATGAACGAAATGTATGGCGGGTAAATCATATCGCTATAAAGCTATGACAAAATATGGTTTAAAAATTTTAAGCTGCGTCACTTTCAGCACAGAGGGATAAAAAAGATCTTCATTTCCCGTTTAAGGAGCAATGCAAGTCAAGCAGCTAGATTGCTGGGCTTTTAAATAAATTCTCAACACAATTTATTAAGTCGCAGACAATTACCACCCTAGGCCTTATTTTGTAACCAGAACACACCCAGTGGTCTTAAAGAGACAGGAGCCTCCCTGGTCCCTCCTTAAATAAGACAGTCAGTAGTGGGAGGAAAGTTCCTAAATCGGTTAAGGAAAATTAATCCCTTGCTCCATTCGGATATGCTGAGACTAGTTTTTTTCTGTGGGCTGTCCCCTGAGTTCCAGAGCTTGTGGGCCAGGTTGACAGATTCTCAGAGGCTATTCATAACTCGGAGTGCTCAACACAGGCAGCTTGCAGCTCTCTGGGTCTAGAGGCCAGAGGCCTATTGTTCTGGGTGCTCTGGCTAGAGACTTGATGCTCTGATAATGGTCATCCTTGCCTCTTCGGCAGTAGCTGTATTTAATTTTACAGTAGAAAATCTTCTGGTGTCAGGACTCCCAGCCTAGGGGGTGGGGCGCAGGGGCAGGGGCAGGGAGATGTTGGTGTTACATCTGGGTGTGGGACCCTCGGCCCTTTAGGACTCGTCAGGTCTCTGGAACTTTCCATCAACATTCCTTTGCCATCGGTCTTCAAATGTCCCGCCTTTGATGGCTTGGCTCTCTGCCTTCTCTATATTTCCACCATCCATCCATCATCACTGGGTCTCCTCCCCGCTGTCTCTCTCTGTACCTGGTCACTTGCGTTCTCACTACTGCCGAAGCCGTTGCCACCACGGAGGCAATGGTCCCTATTTACTGCCTCTGTGGCTGCCTTTTCCTTTCTGGGTTACCAGTCCACCCCTGATAAATGTCACAAGTATTCAAGGAGAGACCATTAAGGAGAAACCCTCCATTGGACCTAAAGATGCCACACCAGAGGGTGGCATAAGAGATGTCCTCTAGGTGACTCAAAATGTGTACTTTATAGCCGGAGGTGGTCATGGCCTGGGTATGGCATGAAAACGGGGGTTTGTAATTTGCACCAATCATAGCTCAGCTTCCAGTTTCACCATAGAAACCCTTACACTAATACAAATCACAGACTTTTTTTTTTTTTTTGCTAAATTACTGGCTGTAGCACAAATTCTAGTTGGTCTTAATAATAAAAACCCAGAGTCAGAGTCAGATACAGGGGTTAAAATGCTGAAGATCAGAGGCAGAGAGGCCAGCCACTAGAGAATTCTTTTACCTCTACCACGGAAGGGACAGTCCTGTCCTCAGACTGCATCTCCAGACTCCATTCGTCTCCACCAAACCCCAGACTGTCCTGAGCTCCTGTCTCCTTCCACCTTACATTCCTCTCTCTACTTAGCCATATCATAACTCCTGTCTCTACCTCCCTAGCGCTGGGACCACCTTTGTGTGAGCTCTGTTTCTCTTGTAGATGGATTCAATCTTGTGTAGCCTAGGGTGGCCTTGAACTAACAGAGATCCCTCTGCCTCTGTCTCCCAAATCCTGGGATTGAAGGTGTGTGCCATCACTCCCTGGCCTCTAGTGGCTTAGCTCTGCACTCTGATCTTCAGGCAAGCATTATTTGTTAAAACATACACTACGACTGGTTAAGTGTCCCTCCCCTTGACTGAAGAAAGAAAAGCTACAAGGTGAGCAGATTCATCTCCAATTCCCTGAGGCTTGGCAAGAGCTGACCTTGAACAAGCTGTCTGAAACACTGTAGCAGGAGTAGGCCCAGAATGTGTTTTGTAACAGCTTTATTGAGATGTAATTCACCTGTGCTCCAGTTGGAAACTTTGGGGGGGGGGGGGGGAGGTGGGGGCGGTGAAGACAGTGCCCTCGTAATGTGAAGACTGCAGACTAATGGTAAACCATGGCCCTGGGACTGGAAAGACCCAGGGTCTCCACTATCACAGAGCTGGTAATCACTTGCTTCACTTGACATGTCCCTTCCTACTCTGGAGAACAGGACTTCCAAGGCCCAACTGATAATGTAGAGAAGATTGAAACAAAATAAATAAATAAATAAATAAATATTCCCCCACATATGACAGTATAACAGCAATCTTCACCCTTCCTCAATATACTTTAACTGAAGACATCTCTTCTACTAAATTGACTGGTCCATCCTCTTCCTTGCTCTATTGTTTCTGCTCCCAGCTCCTCACACCCTTGGATTTCTCTGGTTTTCCCCAGCCATGTCCCAGAACCTCAACCTCATATATGTATAGTCAGCAGCAGCCCGGCCCACAGCGTACAGCCCAGCACATACGCCCCATGATCTCACGCAGCTGGACTGTTATTTTTGCAGACTGGCATTAAGAAGCATAAGCCAGGAATTTTTTTCCTACGCTGTCAGGCTGGGTATTCTAGGGCCTGCAGTACAGATGAAGCGGTCCTGGGATTTTATGAGCAACGTGTGGACTCTGTGCTCGTCTTCCAATCCCAGGTTCTGCAGAGCCCAGAGGGCAGTGGCGCATGGGGGGGCGGGGTGGGGGCGGGGATCCTGCTCTGTTCTCTGTTTTCCTTGGGCACCAACCTGCTACACTATAAAAAGCCCCAGACTGAGCAGCACCTACCCTGTTAGGCTCCTGATGGGTACCCTACTTCTTTGAAGCCCAGGAAATGAAGCACAAGGCAGGGATCAGCCCTGCAGAGGACAAGCCTACTCTCTACCCCCTAACTAGCCCTGAGGCAGAACCAATTTCACAGTGGCTGGATATGTGGCTAAAACTGTCTGCAAGAAATCACCAGTCTACGATGAAACATAACCATGGGTTTTGTTCTATAACGTGTGAGTAGAGGAAATAAAGTTTTATATATATATTTTTCAAAGATGGAAAGGAGAGGGGAGTGGAGGGAAAGGGAAGAGGTGACAGAAAAGAAAAGAAAGGTACAGTCACTTTATTCTAACACAAGCTGGTGAACCGGATTTGCTCATTTGTTCCCTCTCTCCTGCCTTTCCCCATCTCCGTCTTCCTCTCTCTTCCATTTGTGACTTCTATTGCTCAGTGATCTCCACTTATTTTGCTTTCTCTCAGTGAACACCTTTTTCTTTCTGGTTCCCTATTTTCCCCTATGCTCTCCCCCAACCGCCCACCGCCCCCACTTCCCACTGGTGCTATCATGCCTGAACAAGAAGGAACAAGGTTGCTGGTATTTGTGTGGGGAGAAGCAGCCACTGTGCCCTCGTACAATTGAGTTCAAGGCCAAGGTCTGCAATGCGCTAACTAACCCTCCCTACGCGTACTGTGGTGACAGCGCGTGTATGCCAGGAATGTACCCCACCAGGGTAGGCCCCACATGGGACACAGGGCTGCCTCTCCCTGCCTTGCTCTCTCCCTTGCTCAGACCACACAGCAGAACAACTTCAAAGGGAGTTGAAGGACTTGCTCCCACCCTGCAAGTCTGAGGCCTCAAAGCTTCTCGGAGAGGAGAATGTTCACGATCCACTTCAGCATTTCAAAAAATGCTAATAAAAGCCATGCAGCGGCCCATAAGGAGGCTGTCCAGGCTGACTTAGCTGTCATATCGCTGTGCTTCAGCCTGGTACAGTGGTAACACCATCTCATATAGCTGGGAAATGCACGAAGATCAGACCCCTGAAGAGAACAAACACATCCGTCATAAAAAAAAAAAAAAAAGAAGAAGAAGATTCCTTAGCAAACAGGCATGTTGAGTGGGCAAAGGTCCCTCTGAATTCTGGAGCAGTGGGTCAAGAATCCTGCACAAAATGCTCTTTTTTGAGAAATAGAAAGTTTAGCCTCCAATCTCATCCCTAAAGGCAGATACCTTGACAGGTGACTGCCAAGGCCAAGGTGCAAGTGACCTTGGGGACTTCCCAGTAAACAATGTTGGGGACCCTTCACGACCTCCTATCCAAAGCCCTGGGAAGTAGAATAGTGATGTGATGAATGTCTGGTCCCAGATCCCACAGGCCAAGGAAGACACTGAGACTTCCCTCAAGTACCGCGGTTTCATCTCCAAGAGGTACTGAGAAGGTGGAAAGTTCACTGGGCACAGTACAAAGAGGTGGACTCCGTGGGAATCAATTAAAATTAGCTAAGGGTGGAGCTGTGATAATTGCTAAGCAGGAGAAAGAACAGACACACAACACACACACACACACTCCTTTTTTCTTGCTCTGTTCCATCTTACATCTTACCACCACTAAACAAGTTCCCTCGACTTCATATGTTCAAAACTATAAGTTAAAATAAACCTCCTGTCTTTCTAAAATTCTGCCTGGAGTATGTAATTACAGCTTTTCAAAAGGAGGGGTGAGAAAGTGGGGATGGATGCAGGTGCATCAGGTATAAGCGGCTCCAAAATGATGATACAGAAAGAAAACCGGCTCATCGTGTAGGTTCAGACTGCAGAGGACAGCACTCTTTGGAACACCCTGGACCTCTGGAATTGCCTTTCACCTCAGCTGCCATCTTCCGAAACAATCCTCAGATAGCCCCTCTTCCCAGAGTCACAGATTAATGGCATCCACAGCTAGCTGTCCTCCTGTATCAATTGCTTTCTAAGGTCACAGAGGTTCTACGTGTAAACTGTGACTGTGTCAGTGATAACAGGCTATGTGTAGCTGTCATTTCCTACTCAGACCTGATATGCCAGAGCCCCCATCGACACTATTTTAGGGAGACCCCAGATGCCTTCGACATGGACGGCTATTGTACAGATATCCCATCCTAGATCCCAAAGGACAGGGATGACAGGGTGGCTGCCCTTGGTCCTTGCCATCAGACTGCCACTCAGGGTGAGAGAGAGCACAGGGAACCTCACCCAAATGCACTGAGATGCAGCGGGATCCATTTAAGAGCAAGAACCCGCTGTGCTGTGGGGGAGCTGCTGGCAATTCTAGTCAAAGCTCAAGGGTTAGCCAGCCTCATCTCCAGCTGTACCTCCTGTTGCTCCCACTTCTTCCCGTGCAATGATGGGACAAGGCCACCAGGCAGTCACCCTGGGTCTCCTCCCAGCACAGGTGTCCTAGCTGGTTAGCGAGCTCCCCATTGTTAACCCACCATTGATAGTTAACCAGTAACTGTTTGTCTTCGACTTCACCTCTCCTAAAGCCATGTGCAATTTCTCCAAGCTTCTACCTTCTTGAAGCTTTTGTTTAAATCTTTAAAAGACACGACTCTCCAAAGAAATAATTAAGGCTTTCATGCCCCCCACACTTTTAACAAATATATTTTGACCTCATTCATCCTCTTTTGGGAGGGAGCCGTTCTCTGCCGCCTTAAAAGGATTTTCAATCAATTATCCTTCAGAATCCTCTTTTCTTCTTTCTTTTTAACACAAAAAGCTTCCCAATTGCCTCCAAAGGTGAAATTAGGTGCTCACCCATTCAACACCAGGCGAGGCTTTAAATTGGATGAAATAATAAGGCATCTTTGAACGTCGGTGCCGACTTCACACTCAGAAATTAGAATCTGCCCTGCTCAGCAGCCCGGGCATGTGTCAGCCTTCCATTCTCCCTGCGCTGGAGAGGGAGGGAGGGAAGCGGGCAGGCGGGAGGGAGGCTGGAATTCCAATTCACACAAACACACAAAAGGCTCTTTTTAAAAGTTTATTAAGGACTTAGGATAAAGCCCGGGAGATGGTCTCCATCCCTCCATGCTTTGGGAGCTGGGCAGAATACTGATCTCTCTTTGCAATTAAACAACCTCACACCCCACAGCCCCCACTCACGGGCCAGAGAAAAACCTTCCCAGGCAAGAACTGAAGATTTGTGAGCATCATTCAGCTGTCGAGTTTTGCTTTTTAACAAGTTAGAATAGATTTTAAAGTAATAATTAAATATGTAACAGAATGCGGGGGGGGGGGGGGGGAATGAAGAGAAACAATTAGGATTGCCCGAACCTGAGCCATTACTCCTAACTTGAAACCAGAATGTGGCAACCAAGGCACAGCCTTACTCTGCTCCTCAGGAGACATCTGGTTGTCCCTCACTATCCAGGATCACCCCCACTGAACACATACACAGACATACACAGACACAGACACACACACACATTCAGTACCAGACATCCAGGAAAAACACCAGCAGGAGAAAACCCTGCCTGGTCATGTCCTCTAGTTTCTACAGAGAACACAGGGGAAACTGTTGCCTGTGCCCTGCTTGAGGCATGCCTGAAATGCTTGCCTCTCACGGCCAAGTCTCAAGACGAGTGAGGAGTAGGTGACAGCCTGTCTCAGCACCGAGCATCCAAATTTAGTACAAAATTTAGGGATCTGCTTGTCCAATTCATCTAGTGTCACCAGTAAAGGAGAGGTCTGAAGGATTTGCAAAGAAAAATGTAAGCTTGGGTTGATGAGACTCTGGGAGAGGTGACAAGGAGGAGGAGAAACTAGATACTGAAAAATAAAAAAAAAAATCCTACAAGGAATCTGGGGACAAGGGGAATCCAGCGCTCAGCAAGACACTGGCAAACATTGCTTTCCTGCTTTTTCATGTGGCCGAAGGTCAGAATGAATCTTCTTCTGTTTTACATCCTATACCAGGTCCATTTAATGCCGTGAAAAGCCATCTACAATATGAATGCAGTGTTTGTGGCTGGAGAGATGGTACGTCAAAATCCTCTCTGTCGTGTGTGTGTGTGTGTGTGTGTGTGTGTGTGTGTGCCCGCCCTTGGGGAATGAACTGAACTCTGTCCTCTGGCAGAGAGGCAAGCACTTTCAATGGCTAAACCATCTCAACAGCTTCTTTACTTACTGTTCAAATGAGGACTTCCCACTGATTTAGAGGAGCGGAGGCTCCCCAGGAGTGACCACCTTTGAGGGGCAGAACATCCCCCAAGGACCTCTGGAGTCATTTCAGTCTCCTAGGAGTCCACCTTGTCCAAAGGAGGAAAAGGGAAACCTTGAAAATGTGCAAGTAGCCAGGCATTGTGGCTCACGCCTTTAATCCCAGCATTTGGGAGGCAGAGATGGATCTGTGTGAGTTCGAGGCCAGTCCGGTCTATGTAGTGAATTCCAGAACAGTGAGAGCTACAGAAGGAGGAGGAGGAAGAGAGGGAGGGAGGGATGCAAGAAGGAAAGAAAATGTACAAGAATAATATGAAAATGTAGCAGACTGTGTGGACCCTCTAGCCTGATATTCTCAGCCCCACAAATCAAGCAGAAACAGAGATTTGGGTCAGTGTCCATGTAACACACTGGGAAATGAGCTCTGATGTGCAATTTCCCTCTGTATGCTGTGATTACCATTGATAAATAAAGGAACTGTCTTGGACCTGTGCAGGGAATAGAGGTAGGCAGGGAAAACTAAATTGAATGCTGGGAGAGAGAAGGGAAGAGTCAGAGAGAAGCCATGGAGCCGCTGCTGGAGACAGATGTGCTGAAACTTTGCTGGTAGGCCATGACCTTGTGGTGATGCGCAGATTAATGGGGATGGGTTAAATTAATATGTAAGAGTTAGCCAATAAGAAGCTAGAGCTAAGGGGCCAAGCAGTGATTTAAATAATACAGTTTCTCCGTGATTAGTTCGGGGCTAAGCAGCCGGGAACTAACTAGCGGCCTTCCTCCTACAGAGCTCCCTACACTCCTGGCCTGTGCATTGCACACTATCAACCTCTAATCTTCCCCCTCTTTGGAAGCATGAGATCTTGCTGCTGTTACCTTACCCAATTGTTCTCAGAAGAGTAAAACACAGATGGTTGGACCCACCAGCATAATTGCTGACTCAGCAAGTCAAGGACTGGGGGTGGCTAGAAGTCTACTAGATGTATGGTCAGTGTCTCCTTAAAAACGATCCATCTTACTTAGAAATTTCTTCCCCAATATGTCCAATCACAGAGACAACAGGATTGGTGAGGAATGTGTTTCCCAACCTAAAATGTCAATAGTGCTGAAGTGGAGAGGCTCCAGTACAGAGAAGCATCCTCGCTGATGTGATCATCACTGCCTGGAAGGCTGACTTCCCTAGGAACCGCAAAACTGGCTGCATCCTGCTGCTAGCTACCTTGCCCTTATCCAGGGGGTGGAGAAAGCCAGTCTGGCTGCCCTTTCATTTCTCTCAAGACTAAAGAAGAACGTTCTTCCTAGAATGGGACAAAATTTCAGGGATTGCCCTCCCCACCTCGAACGGCATATAAAACAGTCTTCACTAAGAAGGCACATAACAGAAGGTGTATGCCTATCACTCCCCGAAATGGATCCGGTATTACAACTTCCTGGTCGCAAAAAGCGGCGGCCGTTCAAGTGAAACACGGAGATCGCATGTTGTTACTTCCACAAACTGCTTTGAGCAATTAAGTTCTTCCACCATCAGATAAAGACACAGCCTTCTCCAGCGAGGAACTGGCAAAGCAGAACGTTCTCGTTAACTTCTATTTAAACAGTTACTTTCACTTCTCCCCAAGCCCAGTCTCCAAATTATCAGCTTGTTTGGTTACAGTATCAAGGAATTGTTCTTGTTGCCACTTCTCCTTCAGATGAAGTTTAACAAGCCCTACATGGCGCTCCAGGAAGAGGTGTGCAGCAGAGAACAAGGATGGACGGCAGGGTTTAATTGGAGACCATGTCTCTGTTTTTAACCAGATCAGTATGCAATCGCCTTGGCATCTAGAAAAACGCATCCCTACAAATAAGGAAAGTAATCGGAGGTTCATTTATGGCAGAGTTAAAGGGGGAGGTGCTCTTAATCTCTCTGTTTGCAGAAGAGGACTCAAGATTTTGAAACACAAAGGCACGCTGTGCCTTGTCTCAGCAGAGTGATCACAGCACACGCTTCCGAGTGCCAACCTTCTGGATCCTTCTCCCTCATGTTAAAGCGGCCCGCTTTACCTCGCCTTACCCTTTAACAGTCTCCCCTCTGTGTTAGCCAATTATTATGCCTGTGATGAAATAATACAGGGGAAAACCCCGCCTACAGGATAAAAAGGTCAATTTTTTGAATCATGGTTTCAGAGGATTAGTCCATGACTACCTGGCTCCGTTGCTAGAACATCGCATGGCAGGGGACAGGTCACAGAGTAAAGTGGCTTACTTCAGGGTACTCAGGAAATAGAAGGAGAGAGGAAGGCAAAGAAAAGGACACAGCCTCCCAGGATCTATTTCCTCCAATTAATCTCTAGCTCCTTGGCTCAACAGTTAATAGCACTGACTGCTTTTCCAGAGGACCCAGGTTCAATTCCCAGCACCTACATGGTGGCTCATAACTGTCTATAACTCCAGTTTCAGGGGATCTGATACTCTCCCACAGACAGACATGTAGGCAAAACACCAGTGCACATAAAAGTAAATAAATTCCATTTTTAGCCAGGCATTGGTGGCGCATGCCTTTAATCCCAGCACTCGGGAGGCAGAGGCAGGGGGATCTCTGTGAGTTCGAGGCCAGCCTGGTCTAAAAGAGCTAGTTCCAGGACAGGCTCCAAAGCTACAGAGAAACCCTGTCTTGAAAAACCAAACTAAACCAAAACAAAACAAAACAAAAATCCATTTTTAAAAATCTACCTCTTATAGTCTTCACAACCTTTCATGTTCACCCACCTATGAACTTTCTGATAGGTACTGTAGTGAGTGCAATGCTTGCGCTATGGTTGACGAATCAGGCAAGGGCCTGGAGATTTGAAACATACACACATACAAACACATGTGCGCATGCACACACACACACACACACACAGAACCAAGAATGTTCCAAGAATGCCCACTTTAGTATGTTCCAGGGCAGCTTATACAGGGTCTCCTTAACTAAAGGCCACACCCTAACTCTCAGCTGCAAGCCCACCAGAAACCACTCCCCAGCCATCAGGAACTCCTGAGGGTCTTGTGCTCAGAGCAGCTGCAAGCATAGAAAAACAAACTGTTTACTCCAGCAGGTAGGAGTCACAGAAAATTCAGGGCCTAGGGGTTCACAGTCCCCAACAGGTAGATTGGTCAAAGCCTCATGATCCTTGAACCATGACTGCAGAGGAGACACGCATTCATTATATGAGACTTTGGAGGACCTTCCATTGTTAAAACATAGCATTTTCCCTTCTTAACCGCACCCAAGGCTCCCAGCTCTCCCCTTCTCTACTCTTCTCATTCCCCTTTGGGGAAGGGGAGCACCACCCACTTCTCCGCTGTTCCACTAGTCCTCAGGAAAACAGTCAAAGGAAGCCAGGTGATTAGTAAACGGCAGAGAAGTGACGTCTACTCAATGCTGCCATTTTAGGAAGAAAGACAAGGAGATCCAGCGACCTCCCACTCCAGTCTCTCTTTGGGATACTAAAATGAGGTTAAAGTTTAAACACAGGGCCAGGGCTATGTAAATCTAAGAAGCCCCTGTAATGCCTGCGCTATGGGATGGGACAGTTCGCCAGCCAGGCAAGGGCCTGGAGATTAAGAAACACATAAGAGGCGTGGGTCATCCGTGAAGAGAGAATGTTGGATGCCGTTTATTCAAGCTTAGAAAGAACCTTATATACCTAACTGCTGCACAATGGAGATTCCCCCTCCCCAGGCAGGTGGGAAATTACTAGACCCAAGATGGAGTAAACAACGGCCCTATAGCTAACCACCAGGGGGGCAGAGGGAGCACAGGAACAAACAGGATGGTTTGCCAGAGATGTTTTGCCATAAACTGCAGGCTGTCTTCAATATGAGCCCCAGGAGGAGGCATAGACCTGTGGGCCCTACAAGCCCCATCTCCCATCCATCACTGAGTAAATTTCACTCTCATCCCACGTGGTAGTCAATCGGACTGCTGATAGAACTGTGCAATCCCTTTTCTGGGAGACAAGTGCTGGCTAGTGCTAGGCTTCCAAACTTTTCCTTTTCTCGTCATGAGATTCCTGGGGAAATTCCGCTTTCTTGGGGTACATGGTTGGAATGGTTTAATAAGGTGGAGGGACACGGTGTCTCTTTATATTGAAAGGATGACAACATAATGGCCTTAAAGTCCCCAGAATTCCAGCGGACACAAGCACTCAGCATGTTCCTGTCTCAACATTACCCTAAACAGGGACTTCACACACACACACACACACACACAC
>JABTXL010000003.1:6715360-6727194 GCA_025134845.1 Neodon shergylaensis | reverse complement strand
GGGTAAACCTCACAGTCTGTAGGACCACGAACTGGGGAGTAGATACCGGGTAAACCTCACAGGCTGGAGGACCATTAGGCTGACTCTCACTCTTGACAATCTCTTTTCAGTACTGGTCTGAGGGTGAGCGTTCAGAAAAGAAAGCCACCTGAGGCTTACAGGGAAAGCGAGGCAACAAAAGCCTGGTCAAGCACGCAGGGCCCTGCCGGGGTCTGGATGTCTATACCCTTGACACTACTAGATTCGAGCCTGAGTTTAACCTAGCTAGGACCGCTTCCCCTCAGCTCTGATGGAGAGACACTGTCTGATTTCAAGGCTATGCAGTCTGTCAGCCCCTTGGCCTCTCCTGTCAGGACAAGCAACATCTCAGAAAGAGAAGGATTTTCCTTTTTCTTTTTTTTTCCTCCCTTGCTCTGAGGAGTTACAGACCCAATTACAGGGGCTGGGTGAGGTCAGGTGGGACCAGCAGAGGGCAGAGTAAAAGGTCCTGGCTGGCCCTGTCTTTCCTTAGCTGAGCCAGGTTTGCAACCTAACGCCCTTATCCCAGGGTGGGTTCCAGTTTTTGGTGCCTATATAGACAAGGTCTTAGGAAAGTCATCCCGTGCACCCCCAACACCCCCGTGTTCTGTCCCGAGAAGCATTTCAGAGCAAGATGTGTGCAAACTGTCCAGGCTCTACACTGAAGCCTCCCTTCCCTGAGTGTGCCACGTGCTGGATAACTGTGGATGGTACAAATAGAAAGGTTTGGGTAGCTATGCATTAAATTTGAATACGTATTAGCCATACATAGCCAGCTAACAGTGATTTCATGGATATTGCTTAGGATACGGCTAATTTTATAGAGCTAGATTTAGAACATGTGCTGTGCTGACAATTCCCTGCCTGTGTCTCCAGTTAGCTCCATACTACAGCGATGTCTATAGACCGCTCCTAAGGTACCTGAAGGAAGGGAGACAAACACTTCCACGTGTTTTCACATGTTCAGATGGTTCTGCAGAGACACCCTTGCTATCGCAAGCATGGTTTTGATAACATAACTTGTTCAAGCCTGAGAAACTTTTGGAGAACAGTCTTAATTTTGAAGATCATCCGAGGTATCAAAGACGCCATCCAGGTCTTGGGATTCAGTTCAATGGGTAGGGACTCTCGACTGTCTCAGGCAGCACAGACACTGGTCACTGTCCGCCCCTCCCCAGGAGCAAAGATTCCAGTCTTGGACTTCCAGGCAGAAAAGCTCCGACTTCCAAGAATGAAGCTGCTGACATGAGCACCACAGCCTCTACCAGACTCCTTCACGCTAAGGGCGACTCTCATTGACAAATATTTGACTGCTTTGCTGTTTAAAGTCACAAACAATTTAATAATACTTAATTTTCCAATAATTTTCAATATGATATACAAGTTTTCCTTTAAAAAGTAAACCAAATGGTCTTATACACTCTTTTATTTGCTTTGTGGGGAAAAAAAAATCCGTTTGTGGAGTTATTTGGGGGGTTGCTTTTTTGTTTGTCTGTTTTTGAGAGCCAAACCAATGTCTATTTACTTTAGTGGATTTGAAAAGCACAGAAAAAGCATAAAGTAGGGAGGCGCTCCATCACGCCTGTGAGTTCAAGGCCAACCTGATCTACTTGGTAAATTCCAGGCCAGAGCTGCAAAGTGAGAGACACTGTCTCAAAGAAAAAGAAAAACATAAAGCATTTTAAATTATATAGTGTCTAACTAACCAGAAACTGTACATGTGTGTATATGTGTATACATATACACATATATATGCATATATATGTATATGTATACACATATGTGTGTGAACATGTATATGTAACATTGTTATACATCTAAACATACACTACAGTTTTACTTCCGGATACAGACATGTTACTTCGTAGCTTGTTTTACACTTCAGGTTCCCAACCCTTTTTCTTTCCCAGTCTATAACCCACTTCCCTCACCACCTTCACACACGGCTTCCTCCCTTTTCACTTGAGGAGGCAGCCTCTCCTCTGAAAAACGTGAAGCCACGAGAAAACAGCAAATCCCTGGCTTTCCGGATGCTAAGTCAGCAAACACCCGCAGCTGTGCACACACATTCTCACCGCCCTCTTCGCCGGGCTGGGGGAGACCGTCCTCTGCTGGCTCAGCTTGGCCCTCCTCAGTGTGCTTTGGACCTGGCCGTGGTCTCCCTGAGGCTCTGGGTGGGGCTGTCCAGCCGCCTCCCAGCCTCTTCTAATGAACAGCTAGCTGGAGTACACCTCCAAAATCTGCATTTCCTGAGTTGGGGAGGTTGCTCAGCCAATAAGAGCTCAGGCCGCTAAGGCATGAGGACCTAGGCAGGTATCCTCAACACGTACATCTGAGCTCACCTGCATTTAGAGATCTCTCTCCGGGCAGCTGGTGAGGAGAAGGGTCACTGGTGGGCTCTCAACACCCCACCCCCGCTTTGTCCATCCCAGTACTGGCTGCGAATTGTGGTCTGCACTTAGGTCTGCGTTATCTGGCGAGGCCTGTAATACTTAGCTTTAACTGTCAACTTGACACACCTAGAGTCACCTGGGAAAAGGGTCTCTATAAAGGATTCTCTACCTCTACCCTGTTGGCATGGGGAGGGGGGCGGGGTGAGGCAGATTGTCTTTTGCTTACCAGTTGAGTTGAGAAGACCCACCCTGGTTGTGGGTGAAATCACTGCACGTTAGGTCCTGGGCTGTATAAGAATAAACTCTCTGAGTACTAAGCAGGAGAGCAAGCAAGGATCCAGGCATTTCTTCTCTCTGCTCCGGACTATAAGTACAATGTTTTTTTTTTAATAATTTATTTAACTTTCAGACAGTTGTGAGCTGCCATGTAGGTGCTGGGAATTGAACCCAGATCCTCTAGAGGAATTGGAATGGTCCACTGAGCCATCTCTCCAGCCCCAAGTACAATGTTTTAAGTTCCTGCCTTGACTTCTCCACAATACTGACTGTGACCTACGACTGGAAATCAAATAAGCTTAACGTTTTCTTCCCTAAATTGCACTGTGCCTGGGCATTTGCCATAGGAACCGAAGTGAAATGACAACAGGGATCAGGTCTGTTTTGCTTGCCGTGGATCTCCAAGAGTCCGCACAGGACCACCATGCAGTTATAGGAAAAGTGCAGCCACCACTTTGCCAATGTATAAATGAGGGGCAGGGCAACAGACACATTTGACATCCATTTAGATTTTCCCACCACATCCCAGCACTGTGTGAACGAACCCACACATCTTTGTAGAAATATCCGATTGTTTCCTGAAGCCAAATTATTGAAAGGAGCTGATTGATGAATGTTGGAAAATTCTAAACAAGAAGGTAGGTTCCAAGTGGGAGATTATTAATCAGAAACACAAAAGAGAGGAAAAGTGGAAGAAGAGAGGGGCTATGGAAGGAGGGGCGAGGAAGGAAGAGAGAACCCTATGCAAAGTTAACCAGACTTTGTCTCCTAGGAACCCTTCTGAGGCTGCTATCCAACCAGTTTCCTGGACCCACTCTTTTGGTATCCCTGCCAAACCGTCCCTGGGAAAGGCAGAACTGGACGCACTAAATCCCAAGGTTTAAGATGACAAAGACCCTCCGAGGCTGGTGTGAGCCTTGCAGGCCTTTTTGTCCCCTGCCCCTTTGTTGCAGCAATTTCTCCCATCTCAAAGGATTTTCAGCGGCATCAAGAGCCTGACACTTTGCCCGTCCTCGTCCTCGGTTCTCACAGATGTCTCCAGAGTAAGACAAAGCCACGTTGGCACCGAGGAGGGCCGGCAATAAAAGGGGATTGGGAGAGAAGAAAGCCACGGGACAATCTGGCTGGGCTCAGTAGATTCAGTTGCTGCAGCAACAGAAAGTCAAACAATGAAGAAGGGAGGGACAGCCATTTTCTTCACTCTGTCCAGTTGTCATGGATACTGAGATGTGAAAACTAAAGGGGTAAAGGTTTTCCTTTATGCTTTAAAAAACGGCATCTTTTCATTCGCTTGGCCCTCATCCTTGCTCCGGGTTAGGGACCTTCCGTCCAGCGTCTTATTGGAACAAGCAACGGGGGATGTTTTCTATAAAGGTGACCTTCTGGATGCCAGCTCTGAAGAAGAGTTTGGTGTAAAGTCAGGCAGATAGGCCCAGATACTCGTGGAGACTTCCATCCCCTGAAATGTTCCAATACTTAACCCCTACTCAAAGACCTTGAAGTTACTTCTTCCAGTATTTCTCAAGATCAATACAGCTCAGCTCCATCTGCCTTGCTGCCCAGTCTTTTTACCCCAATAAACATTGTGCCTGAGAGCAGTGTCTTGCTAAGCTGGGAAGGCTGGTGTGGTGAAAAGGTCACCAACTTTGGTCAAGACTCAGATCTGCCACTCCCAGATGACCTCGGGCAGGGCACTTAATGGCTCTGAATCTTATCATCAGGTCAGGGAAATGTGACCTATGACCTCTGCTGTGTAACCTTGAAGATACAAATGTTAAGAAATATAATACCAAGTAGATGCCTGCTGTCCTTAGTCTACAGCTAAAGCTGTCAGAGTAGGGGGCCTTGGACATGCTATTCAAGACTTCCTCCCACCACATCTACCCACTTGCTCATACCCACAGATTCACACGGAGATGCACACACTCACACCATCAAAAAGAGCAGTGGTTCTCAACCTTTCTAATGCTGAGACCCTTTAATGTGGTTCCTCGTGTTGGGGTGACCCCCAATCACAGGATTATTTTGTTGCTACTTCATAACTTTAATTTTGCTACTGTTATGAATTGTTATGTAAATATCTGATATGCAGGATATCTGATATTTGACCCCTGCCAGAGTCATGAATCACAGGTTGAGAACAACTGAAATAGATACTAGATCATAGAAAGATTAGATAGATAGATAGATAGATAGATAGATAGATAGATAGATAGATAGATAGATAGATAGATAAATAGATGGTGGGTAGATAGGTAATAGATTATTGATAGATTATTGATGGATGATAGATGATGATGATAGATAGATAGATAGATAGATAGATAGATAGATAGATAGACAGACAGACATACAGATAGACAGACAGATGGATGATACATTCACAACGGAACTCATACATATTCTCCTGTATTCTTTTATACACTTACTTTTACACACCCAGTTTCCACTTGTGAAAATTTAAGGATATGAAAAGAGTTTCCTTATATTAGTTATTTTCCAGCAGGAGAGAGTGCAGCGGCTCAAAACAAGCAATTCTATCTGCCCACCTCTCCATTCAACAAACCGAGTCTGTAATGAACATCAAACGCAAAAGTCATGTAAGGACAATGGACAGAGTTACCAGCCACTGGTTCCCATTTGCCTGGGGATGGGAGATTCCAGCCTCACTCTGCTTCTAGGAACTCAGGGTGGCCCTGTGACCTCAGCTCTCTTGGCCTCCGTACATCATCATTTCCCAAGACTTGGTAAAAAACCCTGAAACTCCATCTCCGCATGGCTGTGCTTGGATGACGAGGGTAAGGGTTGCTCACGTGGTGCCGTGTTTGCGGAGTTGAACTGGAAACATTCCATCTTTGTAGAATCTGGCAGGACAATTTGACACCAGTAGCTGGCAACATTCAGGAATAAATGCCTATAAATTTGACAGGTGATGATCCACCCTGTGGGACTGACTGCTGCTTCCAGCTCGAGTTCCACGGGAACTTCAGAGCTCTATACCAGCCTGGACTGCATGAGGTCAGCAGCGCCCTTCTTCATCCCCAAGTCAGGAGCCACTTGCAGCAGGCGCCTGAGGGGTGCTAAGGATCCAGGGATACTTGTCTAATTCAGGTCATTTCGTCGTTGCTTCCGAGCCTGACCTCCCCACTTAAAGCAAGACACAAGGCTTGGCTATGGTTCCATTACTCATTAAATCTGTGACTTGGAAGACATGGACTTTGCTAATACAAGTGTCTCAGCTGATGATGGGTTTGTATCTGCTAAGCCCAGAACACTTACAAAAGATCGTAAGTCAACATGCAGTACACCTAACCTACTGAATACCTTGACTTCGGCCAGCCAACCCCTTACACATGTTCGGAACACGCGCATTAGATCTGGGTTGGGCCTAACTGTCTAACAGAAGGCCTACTTTATAATGAAGAGTTGAGTAACTTGTATGCTTTACTGAAAGTGAAAAACAGAACGGTTGTACGGGGCTTTCAGTCCATCATAAAGCTGAACATCGCTGCTGAACCACCAAGGTCGGGAACTACATTCGCTTAGATCCTTCATCCTCAGACTGTAAATAGTAATCCTCACGGGATGGATGGGACAAGCCAAAAGACATGGGAAGTAATTTTCCTACATCAAACAAGTAGTAAAGATTAATGGCAGCTGTAAAGACTTTTTATTGCAATTCCTCATATCAAGTCTACTGTGATGCTACATAAAAGTAGTGCATCTGTGTATTAAAAGGAACCGAACCGAGTCGCAGGAAAGTGATTCACAGAAAAGCTACTGACTTGGTCAAAGTAGTGCGAGTGGCTGCTTTGTCCACTGTTCCCACTGTAACAGTATTTCCAAAACAAAAATCAAAATTTAAAAAGGAGAACCAAGAGACTGAACTACAAACACCCCATGGACAGAGAAGGTTTCGCTCTTGGCTCTCCTACTTAGTTGTCTTGCACACAGGACTTGTTACTCCTGAACAACTCCTGGGACAAAAGGAATTCCAGTAGGCAATTGGTGACGCTAGGCTAGATCTCAGACCTCACGAGTGACGTCAGACAGGCCCTCAGAATTAATTCTGTAACAACGGACGGTTCATTCCTATCAATGAATGTGTCCTCCCCTGAGACCCTCACTCTGTCCCACATGGAGCATGCTAGAACGGCCGTGGAGTGAAAAGTCAATTTGAGTACAAGAAAAGATAAGAACCGGAAGGGTTCTGAAGCCGTGTGGCCTTTGCTGAGCCTGAGGTACAGCTTGTAGGGAGAAGAGGAGATATAGGCTGTCACTCAGTTCTCAAACGGGGGTGGGGGGGTGTTAGTCGAGCTGTCCATGCAAGGAGGCCAGCTAAAGAAGACACAGCTGTCGGGGGAGAAGCACTTGGTTCCACCTTAGTGAGGAGGAAGAGCGCTATGCCTATCTGGAAGACCCTGTGGGTGTCACCCAGACACTCAGCATGGAGCAGTAAAGACAGAAAATCAACATTGACAGGATGAACTGAATGGCCCGATCATTCTCCAGGGTTTTGGTTCAAACAGGTCTGCCCAGTTTTTGTCTGCGTGCAGGTGCTTAGAGAGGCCCTCGCAGGCTACCAACTGATAAAAGTCAAGGGCAGCCCCTCCTCAAAAGGTGTGGACTCTTCGAACAGCTCTCAACCGAGTCAGCAAAGGGCAGTGCTCACAAGCCATCCTCAGACCCCCTCACACGGGCACACACATAATTAAGGATAATTTGTTAAGGCAAAAGTAAAATTGTGGAGCCTTCAGAATTCATTTTTAACGCGATTTGTTCACAGGAGAAACTGAGACTTTGGAGGCTACGGGGCTTCAGAACTAAGTTCTCCCTAAGGTTCCCAGCTCAGTGTCTGCGCTAGCTATTGCCTGATAGCTCTCAGCCACCTGACTGACAGCTTGATGCGGGCCTGTCACCTCTGAGCACCTGATTGTGAGGCTCAGGCTCCTGGTAACAGGCCCTGGATCAGAGTGGAACAATAGCCTGGGGGCTGAGGCTAAGCCCCAACTCCAAACACTGGTCGCCATTCACTTCTGAATGCCGGCCGCTGTGCATGTTAATCCAAATTGGGTTCAAGCCCCCAGCCTCGGCCTCCATTGTTGGGCTACACTTTTCATTCAGCGTGAGATCAGCAATCTGGTGAAAGCTCCTGTTGCCAATAAGAGAAGAAGAGATTTCATTAATCTCAATAAAAACGAGATCCTCTTATTTTTTTTTCCCTAGAAAGAGAAAGGAGGTAGGAGGGGGCATGAGAACATGACATTTGTTTCTAAGAAAAAAAAAGAAAAAGAAAGAAGGAAGGAAGGAAGGAAGGAAGGAAGGAAGGAAGGAAGGAAGGAAGGAAGAAAAATCTGGAAAAACCTTTTTCCAGATGGCTGAATCTTACAAATCAACACAAAGAATAAATGCCTACCCCTCCCCTCTTGCTAGCTTATTTTCTTATCCTAGATATTCATCCTTATTGTTCTCCTTTTTCCTGGGATGCTTTTAAATGCAACATCTACTGTTGGGGACTGTGGACCACCGGACCCTGAAAATTTCCTGTAAACAGCTTGTTTTCCTCTGCTCTGTGTAGCCTGCAGCTGCTCTGAGCACGAGACCCTGATGGCAGGGGAGTGGGTTCTGATGAGTCTGCAGCTGAAAGATCCTGAGAGCTGGGACATAAGCAGACAGAGCCCTATATGAGCTGCCCCTCAGCACAATAAAGTGGGCATTCTTGGCACTCTTGTGTCAAGGAAGACCCGTGTCCCCGTGTCTGTGTCCATCTGTGTGCCTGTGTTTCTGAGTCTCCAGCTTTGTTCCCGGCTCAGGTACCATCCTGTCCTATAGTGCAGGCGCTGCAATCTACAAACCTTCAAATGGAGGATGTTTAAAGATGCGGAGTCAAACTGAGAGGGTGGCGTAGATGAGCTGGCTCAGCGAGAAAAGGCACCAAGCCTGGTGGCTGGATTCTGGTCCCCAGAACCCGCACAATTGAGAGACTCAATTCCACAAACTCAGCTTTCCATGTGCACATGCAAACAGACAGACAGACAGATGTCTTAAAGAAGTGTGGAGGAGAAGGCGACACACAGAATCTGCGAAAAGGGACTAAGAAGCAAAGAAAAGCGTGAATAGGGTAAATTTGCCTTTAAAAAAATATGTTTTGTTGAACCTCGAGTGTTTCGGGGAGGGGGGGAGCCCTTGAAAATGACTCATGAGACCTTTCTGACACAGAAATGCAATGCGCGTGCCCACTCATGAACATGCATCAAGAGAGGTCAAGAGGGGCACGTGATTTGTCTAAGGAAGCGGATTCTTCCTGTCAGAAGGCCTATCAGAACAAGGACTGCACATGCTAATTTGTCTGGAGAGTTTTTATGGACATCTCAGCAAACTCCTCCAGGGAAAGCGCCACACGGACCCTTTACCTTATCAGCTCCCAGCGTTCAGTACCTCCCTCCTCATCGATGATGCTCACTGTTAGACCCTTTCGTCCACTCACAAGTGTCTGATAAGCGACTGCATGGGGCAGGGTAGGCACACTGTGGCCAGCCGCTCACATCCAGCCTGCTGCCCCATGTTTGGGGAGTATAATTTGGACGGCTTTTAAATTTTCTAAGAATTTTGGGGGGGAAAAAATCTTAATCATATTTCACAGTATGCTACATGAAATTCGCGTCTCGATGTTTGTGACCTGGAGCAGTGGCACAAAGAGCACTTGCCTAGCGCGCCCAAGGCCCTGGGTTCTAGCCCTGACATCATGTAAAACTAAATTAAAGTTGACAGGCATTCCTATAATCCCAGGAGGTGGAGGCAGGAGGATCACCCTCCGTCACACGGCAAGTTCTTGAAGCCAGTCTGGGATACATGATGAGCCCCTGTCTCAAAATAAATGCATTCATTCCCTTTTGTCCTACACACACACACAAAACCTCGAACCTTACTTTTCCCCTCCCTACAAACTAGCTCCAGAAAAACTAACTTTCCACCCTAGTTCCTACATTGCAACGGCCACAAATGTGCTCCTCTTTGCTAAACAAAAGGCCCCTTACTCTGGTTCTCACCCTTCAGCACTCCAGCCAGCTCTCTTCTTGCTCCAGCAAACCCTAAGCGAATGCTCAGCACCCTGCTGATATGAACTGTCACCACGTCCCCTTGAAGACAGCAGCACTAACAGAACGGCTGGCTTGACTAGCTTTTTTTTCTTCCTGTTAATATAAATAAAGAACCTATCACATCGCAGCACTTCGCACATCAGAGGGACCAACAGGGGCTGAGGCCAGGACTCAGGATAAAGTGCTTGCTGCACAAGTATCAGAGTTCAGAGCCCTGGAGGCCATGTAAACGCTAGGTAGATAGAGTGGTACACCTGGAACTCCAGAGCTTGAAAGGACAACATGGGGACCCCCGGGACAAGCTAGCTAGCTAGACTGGTCATATTGGTGTTCTCTGGTTTCAAATGAGAGACCCTGTTACTGTGAATAAGGTGGTGAGTGACTTGATGTCAATCTTGGGTCGTCATTCATATGCACACTCGTATGCATACACTACCACACGTATGTATACATGCATATACACGCAAACATGAATATAGACGTGTACATAGCCTATACACACATACACATGCCAAAAAAATACCAATACATATTAGTTCTAGTCATATGACCTCCTTCCAAGAAACAAAGAATATTATGTGCATAATAAATTATATGTCATTTATACATTCTTAATAACTTTAAAAATATTTTTAAATTATACCTATTTGTATATCTAAGCATACATACTCTTACATGCACACATGTGCATGTGCTGTGTTGCACATATAGAAGTCAGGTCAACTTATGGGATTTAGTTCTGACCTTCTCAGTGGCTACTGAGGATCAAACTCAGCTCGCCAGGCTTGGTGGCCAGTGTCCTTACCCACTGAACTGTCCGGCTGGCCCTCATGTGTCCTTTGAACATATACTGATCCAAAAGAACGTTCTCTACGTAGAGTACATATTGTGCGACTTCCTTCATGGGCTCACGAGTTTGAACACTTAATTCCAGGTGGCAGTACCGTTTAGGAAATTTATGGAATGTCTAGAAGGTGAGACAGATAGCTGTGGCAAGTGGATCCCTGGGGATCTGGGGTACTGGCCCACTTCCTACTTTCTTATCCACCCAGATGTGGCGAACTTCTATCGGCAAGCCTCACATTGTTCTCTGCAGGGCATCTGGTTTCTTCAACAAGAAAAGTAACTAACACAGCTGGGGCCTGTTGTGGAGGAGGCTTCCTGGGATCTCTCTCTCAGTAGATGGCATTGCTGTGGCAAAGGCAGGTCTCAATCCCCAGCCACGCTGCACTGGCCAGCTTCTGCCTGCTAGAGTCAAAGGTTGCCAAGCCGGCCAGTCCTTGAACATCCTCCGTGTCCTTCCACTGCCTGGACTGCCCTCTCACCATTCACCCTTGGGGCTGCCAGGGAGTCTCTCCCTTGGCTCCATCCACACAATCCCATGCGGGGTGTCTCCTATATGAATTAGACTTTTGTTCCTTCCAACCTGTGTTGAAATTTATGAGCCTGAAACAAAGGTGCTCACTGTGCCCGCATCTTGGCTGTGCCCAGGGTACTAATTACCCAACAACAGCAGGTCCACTGCTCTGGAAAGCAGAGCTCTGATTAAAGAGTCCCATGGGAGGGTGCTGAGAATGATCTTTTCATTTTCTTTCTGAAGTTGCTTTGTGGCCAGGAATGCAGCTCAGTGGCCGACCGTGTTCACTCGCCTTGCGTGCACAAGAGTCCTGGGCCTCGCCTCTGTCCCTGTCATCAGTGGTGGCTCTGCCTCAGTTCTATAGGACACTAAGGGGGTTCCCAGATGGGCACCACGCCAGATCAGGCCTCTCAGGTACTCAGCTCACACTGTGCAAATCTGCCTCTTGTGTCTGAGCTGTCTTCCGAAGTCATCTCCACAAGGTTAGTGGACAGTCTCCACGGATGGCCGCGGGGCCCAAAGCCTGGAGTTGCAAACTCAGAAGCTGGATTCTAACCAGATTATAATCCAGGTAAAGCTCAAAAGCCACACTTCAGCTTCCAGAAAAGACTAGGAAAACAAGGCTTTTCCATAGAGCTGGAGATCACTGTGCTCAACCAAGTCCTAGAGTATTTCAAGAACTCAAGACAC
>JABTXL010000003.1:6695122-6715350 GCA_025134845.1 Neodon shergylaensis | reverse complement strand
GAGTACCTACAAGTGACCCAGTACTCAGGAGAGGCACAGCCCCAGCTAACCCCTAGGCCATTGCTGGAAGAGGCACTAGGAAATTGCAGAAGGCAATTGTTCTCTCCACATGGTCTCTCACTTAAGCTTCATGGCAATTCTCTGGCTATCTTAATGAAAAGTATGTGTGTCCACACTCCGATCGACACCCACTACCCAGGAAAAACGCAAGTACACAGAAGTTAGACAGCATGCTGCCACCACACAGATGGTCAGCAGTAGATCGATGGTTTGGGCCCGGGTCACCTGAAACTCATACCCACACTCAGAAGCACACTGTGGTGGCATTTCATTTGTATTTTAATAAAGAAAGCTCGCCTGAAGATCAGAGAGTAAAACAGCCCCACTGGCCAGCCTTACAGACCAGGCAGTGGTGACACACACCTTTAATCCCAGTAGCCACACAGAGAAACCGGGTGGTGCACGCCTTTAATCCCAGCCCTAGAGAGGAATATAAAATGGGGGCGGGGAGACAGCTCTCAGACACAGTCTCATTCTGAGATTCTTGGAGGCAGGATCGTCATTTCAGACTGAGGTCGAGATAAGAGCCGGTGGCTACTTTACTGACCTTCAGTTTCTCTCTTTAAGTTTTTATTAACTGTGCTTTAGCACACTGGCTGCTGCTTGTAGAGATGTTGTCCTGGGGCCTGGGGTCTGACAAGCCTTCAGTGCCCTTCAGGATCTGCATTAATACAATGGGTGCTGAATGGACAAACATGGCTTCTCAGTAGATTTGTCTGGGATCCTCAGGGCAGCACCACCCAAAGGTCACCTAGGGGCCTTATCCAGCCACGGATATGACATCATCTCTCTTTAAACCAAGCATCTGAAGTCAAGTGCACGTGACACACCGATATGGAGAACCAACCAAGTTACAGAGGTTTTTTGTTTGGAAGTCTGGGGTGGTTAGTATTATTAGCCTGACAGGTTCTAGAGATCCCTCTGGACATACCTGGGGGGTTATCTTGACTAAGTAAACTGAGGTGGGAATGCCTGCCCACTGTGGGCGGCCTGCCATTCCCCGGGCTAGAATCCCAGTCTGTTTGAACAGAAGAAAATGTATCACAATCATGTATCCTTCACTGTCTCTTGACTGTGGCTGTAGAGTGACCTCGGGCTTCGGCAGCTCTGACTTCTCTGATGGACTGGAAGCTGGAAGCAGGAGCCAAAATAAGCCTTCCTTTCTTAAGATGCCCTTGTCACAGTAATAAAAGAAACAAAGGCCAAGTCCCAGCGTGGGCTGGCAACCTTCGCCTTGGAAAGCATGTTAGAGTCTAGCCAACGCTTTGACCATTGGTTCATGCGTTGCTAAGGACAATGGCGCAGCCTCTGAGCATCAGAAAGACGAACAGCCTCCCGTCAGAGTTGCAGCTGGCCATTCTCACAAACGTTACAGTTTGTAGGACCGCGTGGGTGGCAATGCCTTCCAGATGATGATTCAGACCCGGCATCGAGGAGCATACCAAGCGTGCATATCACAGCTGCAGCTTCTCCCAGCCACCGCCACCCACGCGGGCTTTCACAATGAACCAGTTGCACCAGGGGCCAGGTGCGGCCAGCATTGTTTATCAGCAGGTGTTAGGTGAGCCCATGGGAACCTCACTTTCCTGCCAGCCAGCCAGCCAGCCAGCCAGCCAGCCAGCCAGCCAGCCAGCCAGGGTCCTGGTTCCTGCTCCTCTTGGCCCTCTAACTGAATGTCACGGCGGGGCTCTACAAGTAGACTTTCCAAACCCACAAAACTCACAGAAATAAACCACTGTGGCCAAGTTTGCCTCCCTTAGCAGTACCATTACCCTTCCTCTTTCAGTCGGTACCGTAATGACTTCCGTGAAGCAATATTTGCTGTGAGCCAAGTCCACAGACCACCACCAAAGAAGACAAAAAGCTCTCTTGGTGTCAACTTCAGTCAGGGTAAACCGTTGTCCATCTGTCCATCTCTCCACTTTCACTCTTCAGAAAACTTGTCACAGTGTGTCCAGCTTCTCATTCTCAGTTATTTGGTACACGTCTGTAAGTATTTTCTGACAATAGAATCATTCCCTATAGTTTTCCTAGGTATATCTTTGATTTCTTGAGAGCATTGCCTTCCACCTGCTATTTTAGACTCAAGGCTGTTTATCTTGTTTATTATAACCTCGTTAATTTTGTTAAAGGTGTAGTTTTTCAATGTGTTGGTAGCCTTTTATTGTGGTTTGCTTTTAAACAGCCTAGGTTTTGAGTTGTCATGATTGCTCTACTGCTTGCTTGCCCCCAAGGCTCATGCCTGTTCCTGAAAGGTTAGCATTTATTTATTTCTTTGCTTTGCTGTAGCTTCAGTTTTTAAACTTTTGCTCTTTTTATTGCTTCATTTGATGGTGAGTTTTGGTTTGGGTTTTGGTTTTTGGCTTTTCAAAACATGTCTCTGTGTAGACCTGGCTGTTGTGGAACTCGCTCTGTAGACCAGGCTGGCCTTAAACTCACAGAGATCCACCTTCCTCTGCCTCTCAAATGCTGGACTTAAAGGCGTGTGCCACCACTGTCTCACCATGATGATGCTATTTTTTAAATAACTGTTTTTCTATTCACTAAAATGCTTTATCTTCCATGTAGAAAATTTGAGAAATAGCAGGCGTGGTGGCCCAGAAATCCCAAACTACAGTGGAAGGAGGAACTCTGTGAGTTGGAGGGCAGCCTGGTCTACTTAGCAAGTTCCAGGCCAACCAGGACTATTGTGAGACCTTGTGTCAAAAAAAAAGAAAGAAAGAAAAGAAAAGAAAAGAAAAGAAAAGAAAAGAAAGGCAGAAAGAAAGAAAGAAAGAAAGAAAGAAAGAAAGAAAGAAAGAAAAAAAAGTTGGGGAAATATGTTGTAGGAGGCCACTTGTTAGTTCCTGGCTGCTCAGCCCCTGAAATGACCACATAGAAACTGTATTAAATAAATCCCTGCTTGGCCCATTAGCTCTAGCTTCTTATTGGCTAACTCTTACATCTTAATTGAACCCATTTCTATTAATCTGTATATTGCCACAAGGCTGTGGCTTACCAGGTAAAATTCCGGCATCTGTCTCTGGAGGACTACATGGTTTCTCTATGACTCCGCCCTCTTTCTCCCAGCATTCAGTTTAGTTTTCCCCACCTAGCTAAGTTCTGCTTTCCTATAGGCAGTTTCTTTATTAATTAACCAAGAAAAACAACACATAGACAGAAGGACCTCCCACACCAGAAATACATAAAAATCATAAAAATCCTATAACCTCACCCTACATGGCACAGTTGGTATTTTTCCTATGTTCATTTGTAATATTTTATAATGTTATATATTTTAATTCAAATTGTAGCATATATTTGTACACATGTGTAATATGCATCTCCCTTACTTAACATTGTCTCTTCAATATCTTACTATCATTAAATAGTCTTTAAATGTCTTATTTGTTGGCTCTGTAATATTTCATTTTGAAAACTACATGATGATTAACAAGTTTCCAATTATTAGACCCACTTTGTTATAAATGACTGGAATAAAAATATTGAGCATATTTCTGTCTCCATATCTGTGTGGCAGATGCTAAACATGGAATTTGTTTAGGCAAAGATTTGAACTTATTTTTAACAAATACTGTTCTCCAGAAGCGCAGCATCTGGAGTGCCTAGCAGAGGTCTGGGGCTTCCCTTCCTCACCTCACTGCCCAAATCAAAACCTTTTCAGACCTTTGTTACTATAACAGCGGGAAGTGATATCTCGCTTTATCTTATATTTTCATAATTACAAATGCAGCTGAATGTTTTTGCATTTCAATCTCGACTCCATCTGGAATTTTCTTTGGTGTTTGAAGTCAGGAGAGGCTTTGGCTTAAGTTTCCCCCAAGAGCTGATGACATTTGGAAAGATGCCTCCCTCCCCCACAGTGTGAGGAACACTAGTGTGTGCACTGAGCTCCCGAAGACAGCTTAAGGACCAATCAGCCACTCTGAGGCCCACTGGGTTATTGTTTCGGTTTTGAGAAGCAGGCTTGAACTCACTCTGAGGATGGAGGATAACCTTGATCCTCCTGCCTGTACCTCCCAAATGCTGGGATTACAGGCATGTGTCACTACTAGTTTTATGTGATGCTTAGGAATCCAGCCCAAGGCGTCAAGCACAGTAGGCGAGCAATCTACCAACTAAAATACATCCCAGCCCTACTATCTTATTAATGTGGTTATACACATTTCATAGACAGTCATCATTCTTTGATTTTTATATAACCCACAGGTAAATGACTATAGACTCATTTTGTCAACTTTCCACAACACACGCCACACCGGGAATTTGGACTGAGATTTATGAAGCCCATGGTCATTAACACACTTATGTCATTATATACTGTAAGTGATATGTTGTATGTGGTATGTGTCCCCATCCTCTGAATCTCCCTTTCTGTCTATAAAGTTTGGGCCTTTTTGTCTCAAGGCTTCCACGCATTTCTTAGCAACACCGCCCAACCCCAAGTACTGTATGTGTTTTCTTGCTAATGTAATCTTTCTCCGTCACGCCATTCAACTCTTGCTGGGGCTTACACACGAGTATGATTATTAGTACGCTTGTGAGAGTAGCCTGTTAAGCTCATGGGTAAGTGAATTAAGTTTACCAATGGTATTCCAGCACAGGCTGGTCTTAGCTAGTCCTCCTGGGACTGCATAGTGGAAGCGATAGGAGAAAATCTCACATAAAGCTCTCCTTGAATTCAAATGAATCCCAGATTCTAAGTTAGTCCTGTGATCTGAAAGTTTGCGTGCATATCCATATAGCATGCTTATTTATAATTTTCCAGTTTGGGTTACTGTAAAAGCTTAAGAGCGGGATTGTGCCAGCTTTACAAACTTGGGTTTACTCTGTCGCTTTCCTTCAGCAGAAACAAGCTTTTCTTCAAAAATTTAAAATAACTCACCAGAAATTTATCTGGCCCTGGTATATGTATTTTAGAATTAATCCTTTAACCATTTTTACTTCTCTTCCTTGGACATCAGCTTGCTGGAGTGTTTATCTCGGAGCAATTCCAAAGTTTCCGACAAAACACCCATTTCATCCACACTTTCCACAGCACCTGCTCTTCTACAGATTAAAATGTGCACCAAATCTACGATTATTAGCACTCACGTTTCCTGAATTTCTCGTCTCTTTTTTTCTGTTGTTTTTCCAAAAAGTAAACCAGAAAAACCAGAGTTTAGATTTGTCAGGTCCATTGTGGAGTAGATACAATATTCTGACCAATAGCAACTGGGGAAGAAAGGGTTTATTTTAGCATTCAAACACGCGAGCCTGTGGAGACCATTTCTCATTCAAACTGCAGCGCCTGGGTTTCTCTGCGCTCTCGACGGGCGTGTTCTTCACGCTAGTCTCCTTTCTTCTCTCTGAGGTATACCCTGGTTCTGCCGCTTGTTTTATTGATACCTCATCTGTTTTATTCTCTCATTTTTTTTATTCTTAGAGAATTTCATACATGCATACAATGAAACATGATCATATACATGCCCCCTTCCTGCCCTTCCTGCCCTTCCTGCCCCTCCCATATCCTCTTCAGTACTAAGTCCACGCCTCCTGTGTTTTGTTTTCTATGTGGTTTCACTTGTTTGTCTTTGTAACCCAGTAAGTCTAACCAGTGCTGCCCATATAACATCGGCATGGGACCATCTGCGGGGGAATCGAAATCTGCTTATGGTTATAGAGACAGTTGTGAGCTGCCATGTGGGTGCTGGAGGTTGAACCCTGGTCCTCTGGAAGAGCAGTCAGCGCTCTTAACCACTGACTCATCTCTTCAGTTCTGGATACACCTTTTTAAAAATACATATTCTTCTTTCGTTATTTTCTGTATAAACTACAAAGAGAAGGGGTTTGGGTTTGGAGACATTGGTGATTCTTACCTTCCACAATAAATGTAGAATCTGCTGATAAGTCTTTGTGATGGGGGGCTGGAGAGATGGCTCAGAGGTTAAGAGCATTGCCTGCTCTTCCAAAGGTCCTGAGTTCAATTCCCAGCAACCACATGGTAGCTCACAACCATCTGTAATGGGGTCTGGTGCCCTCTTCTGGCCTGCAGGCATATACACAGGCAGAATATTGCATACATAATAAATAAAAATATTTTTTTAAAAAGAAAGTCTTTGTGATGATCAATCTTTTCATCTTCTCTCACACAGGTTGATAAAAAAACTGCAAAAATACAAAGCCCATTAATTTCTTGCATAGTAAACAACAGTTGATTAATATGTGCTCTCACAGGCTGCTGAGTGTCTGAGAGGAGTGGGAGGTCATGCACCAGGCCTGGGAACACACCCTGAATCTGTTCCTGATTGCCTAGAAAGTCTCTCAGCCTCAGTCTCCCTGCCTTTGAAATGGGTCTAATTCTTTTGAGAAAAGACAAGAGGCGAGCGTCTACATAGCACTATGCCATTCAGTGCTTACACAGAGTATCTTCCAGAAAACGCTCAGCTTGACAATGTAAAGTGCTTCCTGCTTTCTGCCAGGTGCTGTTGCAAAAAAAAAAAAAAAAAAAAAACCTTGTTTTGGGTGTGCATCCACCACTTCAAATGAACCAGCCTTAGTTCCTTGTTTTATTTTCAATTCCCTCTACCCTGAGACAAAGCAGAACTTTGCAAGGGACTCAAGAATCACCAATGATGTAGCTCAGTAATAGAGCACTCCCCTTGCATGGTCAAAGCCCTGGGTATAGTCCCCAGCACTGCCAAACATTAAAAACAATATTTAAAAAATGGAGGGATTACTAGTGAATAGGATAAAATTTCTTTAAACCTTTTCTTTCAAAAAATAGTTTATTATTAGCATTCTATTTATTCATCTTTGTTCTTGAGTCAGAATCTTTTTTATTTTTATTTTATGATGATTAGCGTTTTGCCTACATGTATATCTCTTTGAGGGTGTCAGAATCCCTGAAACTGGAGTTATAGACAGTTGTGAACTGCTATGTGGGTGCTGGGAGGAAATTGAACCTGGCTCCTCTGGAAGAGCAGCCAGTGCTTCTAACCGCTGAGCCATTTCTCTAGTTCCCTAGAGTGAGAATCTTATGTGGCCTTGGTTCACAGTCTGTGCTATCGGAGCTGAATAACACTCAATTTTGAAGCGTGGAAACTGTCTTTAATTATTTTTACAGAAAACCAAGGCTTGAATTGTGTCCCCACGTTCATAGGACAGAACCCACATCTCTAAAAATACCCAAATGCACTGTATTTCTTGGAAATAAAACCCTTAAAGAAGCATCTGAATTTAAATGGTGTCACCAGCAGGAATCCTAACCCAATATGACTGGCATTTTTACAAAATGAAATCAAGACCCAGACACACACAAGGGGATGACGTAGGGAGGAGATGACAGCCATCTGTAGAATGAGGCCTCAGAAGAAATCAACCTTGCTGATATGATGACTTCAGCCTCAGCCTGCAGAACGATGAGCCGATTCCTGCATCAATGATACCAACGAACATGTACGCTAATCATCTCTCTACTTCATGGCTACCAGCAACCGCCGTTGTGTGTTGTGTACACACACACACACACACACATACACACACCCAGTTGATACCTACTTAGCAAGCAACCCTGCTTGTACCACCTCCTTCCATTTGTATTCCCCTTCCATTGTACTTTAGCTTTTGAACCATTTGTAAGATAAGACGCATATCTGTTTCCATGGCAATCACTGACTGCATATCCCCATACCAACATCATAATTTGGAATACATTAGGTGCACCAACAATTCACCAAAATGAATAAAGTGCTTGAGAAATCAAAGAGACCCTAACTTTGCTCCTGAATTGTTTTCTCTCCAACGCTGTGCCTCAATTTTTACTGCAGCTGAATTTTCAATTCTATTGGCACCTAAAAAGCTCAATTTTTAATTCTATTTCCACCTAATAGATTTTGCTTCACTTTAGCTGTTCTCTTTTGCCCCTTGGCCTGTATTTTGAAATGTCTGGCTAATGTCGATTGCAGCAGCGATGCCCACAAAAGCCTTTCTTGCAAGCAGCAGGCAAGCGGACTTTGAGAATGGCTGGCTGTGTTTTGTTAATATCCCTGACAAAACCCCACATAACATGAAAATAAGTATCCTTCATTGGAACCCCATGACCTAAGCAGCAATCCAACCATCGTGATTTGTTTCAAATTAATGAATCCAGCCAGGGAGGATTAATAGGTAGTTTAACATCTACACAAGCTTAAATGTTCACAAACACATATCCCACACACCCCTCACTCTCAGACTCGGGAGATAATTAAAATCACACAAAAGCACTAGGTCGCATTTGCTACAGGGAATTTGCAAGGGGAAAATAATTATTTTGACAATTAGACCCGGAGCGGTGTGCCTCTTGTCAAAGGCCAAAGATGCCTGTGGATGCTTCTACGTCACTTTTTGAGAGCTGAATTAATTTGCTCACGGATAAGTCTCAAAACATCTCAGGGGACCCACCTGTTATAAAGCAATGGATGAGATTCTTGTGAGTGTGTGTATGTGTAATTTTTTTTTTTAATTCTAGGTGCTTCACACCTAGACTCATTTGCATAACAGAAACTCTTCATAGTCCCTCCTCTGCAGACTCCAAAACTAGTCTCAATAGAATGATATCTCTATAAATCCAGTTCACCATATTAGCGTCAAGGCTGTGTACGCCGTTCTGCAGTTGGGCCAACATTTTTATCCAGACCCTTTTCTACCCTTCCACGCTTTTTCAATCCACACCAAACAAGCGCTTTCCAGTATGGGAATGCAATCTCTCTGACCACAGCAGGTAGGGCCCGCCACCCACGTGGGTCCTGCGGTTCCAGTTGCATGTGCCCGCCCCCATCACCGGCCGCTGTCAATCAACATTTCTCACAGCTGTCAGGAAGGCGTACATAACGCTTCTCTCTAGCAAGGGTCCTTTTAACCCTGCACCTCACAGCTCCCCCGAGCCATATGTCAGAGCAGCAGCTCCAGCATTTTCACCAGTGGCTTCAGAAGACAAAAGAGCATCCGGCTACCAAACCTGTAGCCCCCCAACCCCAAGCACGCGTGGAGTAAACAAGCTGGGGTTACTCTCTAACGTTCCTCTGGTCTTAATCTTCCTCCTTCCCCTACCTTAACTATCATTCCAAAACTTACATTGAAATGGCATTAGATACAGGGTGCAGGGGACTTGCAAGCAGAGAGCCGTGTTTACAGAGTGCCAGTGAGGTGCTGAGCAGCCCCTGACAGTCCCACTTAAATTTTACAGTTCTCTGAAGGGAACTGATGGGCTACCCCTCATTGACACTTTAACTAGATCTATAGAATCTACAGAGATTTGCCGGGAGCCGTGGTCCTATGGCAGAAGGTGGAAATGGTGCCCAAAGATTCCAGAGCCCGGACTCTGTCCGTCACCCACCCACCCCCCCCCACCCCCCCACACACACACCCAGCACTTTCCCCTCTCTCTTCACCTCTCCCAAACCCTGGTAGAGCAGGTCCCTGCAAGCAGAGCTGCCCAGTGTTCTGACCAAGGCGCCAGCAGGAACAAAAGCTACAAAGCGAGCTGGTGGCTTTTGTAATTAGTTTTCCTGATTTAAAAAAAGAAAAAGAAAAGAAAGAAAGACTCTTTTTTTCTCACTAGTGTTTTCCTGAAACTGATTGATACACTGAGAGGAGGGGCTGAAGGGGGAGACACCATGAGAAAGCCCCTTCTCTCAAACTTGAGAGCTTCCAGTAAGATCCTCTGCCAAGATGCCTCCTCTCCACCCCAAAGCTCTCCACTGTGAATATGAATGGCGGCATGGGGCAGGAAGCAAGCCTGCCAAATACTGTTCTCAGCTGAACACTCCCCAGGCAGGCTCCAGCTTCCCATGTCAATATGGAGGCCTCTGTGCTTTCTGAAGCCTTAGCCTTGATGAATATGTGAGAAAAACAAACATTGTCCCAGGCTTTTGGGAAAGAAGAAGGGAGGCTTGGAGGGGAGGCTCCCCCAGGCGGGCCTGGGAAACCCCAAGGGTCTAATTGAAATGGTTTTAAACAGTAAATATGAAATCTAAACCCAGATGGTTCCTTTGCAAAGGAAACAAACCATTCATTAAGCCCATTCTTTCCTATAGGTTCACCTTAAATACAAGAAGCAAGCCCTCCCCCATGGCTATCTCGCTGCCAAATCTCATTTTGATCATATGGCTGAGCAGAAAAAGAACAAAGTGTGTGTGGGGGGGGGGGGTGTCAGAGGGGGATAGATCTCTTCCTGACTTGTTATTTGGGGGAACTTCGTAGGAGAGAATCACTAAGTCCTTCTGGACCCTGAGTACCTTCTCCGATCTTCTCCGAGAAGGAAGCCAAAGAAAAATGGGACCTATTGTGTATTGGGATGAGTAACTTAAAAAACAAAAACAAAAAACAGGACAAATGGAAACCAGAGGGCAGAGGAAGACATAACAAGACAATCAAAACCCCCTCAAGTTGCCCTAGCTGTATTAGTTAGTGCTCTAATAGGAAGCCAGAACAGGGCCGAGAAACATCAACTGAGAAGATTACATACCTGGAGTTTTGGAGATTCCCACCAGAATGGGACATGCCTGTCCACCTCAATTTTTAGCTTTCACTGACTCACTTCTGCAGTGGAAGACCATGGGGAAGGGGGGACACCGTGTAGATAGACATGGGACTCCCCAAATTCCAGCTCTCTTACGATCGACAGTACCGTATCCAAGGACCCTTACGCACCCCATGTTTCACCAAGATTGAATACCATCTACTTTCAGAAACACTATTGTTTTAGAGACCATTAGAAGAAGAAAAAAAATGCTTCTATTGAGACCATGACATGCCATCAATTTTAAGAAGCACGCCGATTGCAGAGACGTTAATATGAAAAAGAGAAAGAACAACTCCGAGTCAGCGAAATTATGAATAGGTGACATTTACTGGGCACACAGCCGGTGCCAGGCCCGGTGCCAAGCTCTTCCCATGGCTTAGCTCCTTCACTCCCCACAACTATAATTATCCTCGTTTTTCAAATGAGGAAAGCAGGCCTTCAAGAGCTGAGTTAACTTGTCCAGTACCACACCGTGTAACCAGGATGCTCATTCAGGCCTATCTAAAGCCACGGCCTAAGGATTTATGCTTGGGACAGAGTTCGCCAAAATCACCCGGACAGATCTTGAAAACAGATGCATTCAAAGCATCCTCCCCTGTGGTTGTGCTCCTGGAAGTCTGAGGTGTTATCCACGAGTGTTTCACAAGCCTCCAGGGCATTCCCACTGATGGACCATGTCAGGAACGTGCTGGAAGGAACCTCTGCCTACCAATATTCATGAACTTTGTTTGGAGTTCAGAAGGATGGGAGCGGTGTACTCCAGTTGAGCGTTCCAGTCTTAGCCCTGTCTCCTGGGCCTCATTACAACCCAGTACATCACGAACAATGCAGTTTCCAAAGGACCATGTGATGCAAATCCCCTCTGAATATAGCGATCAGCCAGCCGTGCAATGGTGGTGGCACTCAGGAGGCAGAGGTAGGCGGCTCTCTGAGTTGGAGGCCAGCATGGTCTACAGAGTGAGTTCCAGGATAGCCAAGGCTACACAGAGAAATACAACAGTGATCAGTTTGTCACAGAATCATTAGGAAGTGATCTCCTGTGCCAATGTGTTCAAGTGTACTTCCCACTTTCTCTTCTATGAGGTTCAGTATGGCTGGTTTGATATTAAGGTCTTTGATCCATTTGGACTTAAGTTTTGTGCAAGGTGGATCTATTGGATCTATTTTCATTCTTCTACATGTTGATATCCAGTTATGCCAGCACCATTTGTTGAATATGCTTTCTTTTTTCCATTTTATATTTTTTTTCTTTTTTTTATCGAAAATCAGCTGTTCATAGGTGTGTGGATTGACATCTGGATCTTCAGTTTGGATCCATTGGTCCTCCTGTCTGTTTTTATGCCAATACCAGGCTGCTTTCAGTACTGTAGCTCTGTGTAGTCGAGTTTGAAGTCAGGGACTGTGATGCTTCCAGAAGTTCCTTTATTGTAAAGGATTGTTTTGGCTATCCTGGGTTTTTTTGCTTTTCTCTATGAAGTTGAGTATTGTTCTTTCAAGGTCTGTGAAAAAAATCTTGCTGCAATGAATCTGTAGATTGCTTTTGGTAAGATTGCCATTTTTACTATATTAATTCTACCTACCCAAGAGCATGGGAGATCTTTCCACTTTCTGGTGTCTTCTTCAATTTCTTTCTTCAAAGATTTATAGCTCTTGTCATACAAGACTTCCACTTGTTTGGTTAGAGTTACTCAATATTTTATGCTATTTGTGGCTATTGTAAAGGGTGGTGTTTCTCTGACTTCTTTTTCAGTCCATTTATCATCTGTGTACAAGAGGGCTACTGATTTTTTTGAGTTAATCTTGTGTCCTGATACATTATTGAAGGTATTTATGAGTTATAGAAGTTCCTTGGGCACCACTTTGTAGTATGGACATTTGTGAGCTTTTTGAAATTAGTGTTGCTGTTGAATTTTAATTTTAAGCCATGGTGATTCGATAAGATACATGGAGTTATTCCAATTTTTTTTGATATCTGTTGAGGTTTACCTTGTTATCTAGTATATTGTCAGTTTTTGAGACGGTTCCATGAGGTGCTGAGAAGAAGGTAATTATTTTATGTTTGGATAGAAGGTTCTATAAATGTCTGTTAAGTCCATTTGAGTTATAACACCTGTTAGTTCCCTTATTTCTCTGTTAATTTTCTATCTGAGAGACCTGTCCAGTGGTAAGAGTGGGATGTTGAAGTCTCCCACTAGTAGTGTGTGGGGTTTAATGTGTGATTTAAGCTTTAAGCTTTAGAAGTTTTTCTTTTACATATGAGGGTGTCTCTTTTGATTAATTTTAGTTTGAAGCCTATTTTGTTAGATATTAAGATAGCTATACCAGCTTGTTTCTTAGGTCCATTTGATTGGAAATTTTTTTTCCCAACCCTTTACTCTGAGGCGATGTCTGTCTTTGAGGTATGTTTCTTGTATGCAGCAGAAGAAGGATGGATTCTGTTTTCATAGCCAATCTGTTAGTCTGTGTGTTTTCATAGGTGAGTTGTGTCCATTTATATTAAGAGATATTAGTGATCAGTGATTGCTCCTGTTATACTAATTTTCATTGTTAGTGATGTTATTGTGTTTGGTTTTCCCTTCTTTGGGATTTGCTGCTGTGAGATCATCTATTGTCTGTGTTTTTGTGGATGCAGTCAACTTTCTTGGGTTGGAGTTTTCCTTGTAGTACTTTGTGTAGGGCTGGGTTTGTGGTTAGGTATTGGTTAAATCTGGCTCTGTCATGGAATATCTTGTTTTGTCTGTCTATGGTGATTGAAAGTTTTGCTGGGTATAGTAGTCTGGGCTGGCATCCGTGGTCTCTTAGTGTCTGCATAATGCTTGACCACGACCTTCTGGCTTTCATTGTTTCCATTAGAAGCCAGGTGTAATTCTGATAGGTCTACCTTTATGTGTTACTTGGTCTTTTTCCTTTGCAGCTCTTAATATTCTTTCTTTATTCTGTATGTTTAGTGTTTTGATTATTATATGGTGAGGGGACTTTTTTTTTGATCCAGTCTATTTGGCGTTCTGTAAGCTTTCTTGTATCTTCACATGTATATCTTTCTTTAGGTTGGGAAAATTTTCTTCGATGAATTTGCTGAATATATTTTCTATGCACCCAGGGTTTATCTTACCACAGGTCAGACAAGGTAAGACAAAATAGTTTTGACTGTTTCCTAGTTTGCTTTCTTTTGCGGTTTAAAAACCATAACCAAAGGCAACTTGGTAAGGACAGGGTTTTATTTGGCTTACATGTGCTATCAGAGTCCATGAGGGAGGCCAAGGCAGGAAGTGAAGCAAGGCAGGAACCCAGAGGCAGGAAAGGAAGCAGAACCCATGGAGGAGCGCTACCTCACTGACTTGGCTGCTGTTTAGCTACCTTCCCACCAGTCCAGAGCTGGCAGTGGTCTGGCCTCTCCACATCAATCATTAATCAAGAAAATGTCCCCACCCCCATCACAAACTACCCTATAAGTATTTTCTCAACTGAGATTCCCTCTTTCCAGATGACCCTAGCTTGTATCAAGTAACAGAAGACTAACCAGCACAGACGACAACAGCAGAATCATAAAACCCAACAGCTCTAGCAGCCATGTCAGGACGGGGAAGCCGGGATGATGTAAAATAATAGAGAGGCCAGAGGGAGTTAGGTCCCAGCCAAAAGCAAGTCTGGGTAGAGCAGGGAAATGTGGTACGGGGCCAGCTCAAAGCAGGGGCGTGAAGGCTGGCAATGATCTTCTTGGTTTGGGGTATATTTTGTTTTGTTTTGGAGGGTTTTTGGAGGATTTTGAGACAGGGTTTCTCTGTGCAGCCCTGGCTGTCCTTGAACCCTATCTGTAGACCAGGCTGACCTCGAGCTCAGAAATCTGCCTGCCTCTACCTCCCAAGTTCTGGGGTTAAAGCCATGCACTATCACTACCTGGCTGATGACTGGTAATCTTAATAGAAAGGGTCCAGTGTAAATAATATATGAGTAGAAATGCCAAAGATTATCACTGTATTTTGCAGTGTTTAGATTAGAAATTAGATGTTTTGTTTCTCTGGGGTCCAAAACAATTATACTCTGGTTTCCTGTTAGGAAGTAAACGTTTTATTTAGGAAATTTTTATTTGCAAAACATAAAAGAAATATGGGGTTAATAGCAAAAGCTAGCTTGCATTCTTAGGGAAATAATAATTACCGGTTTTTAAACTATAGCCTGAATATTTGTGAATATAAAAAAAATTCAAGCCATTAGAAATTCTAAAGAAGACAGTCAGTCAACACTAATCAGAATTCTATCACCCAGACACAAACACAGACATTTTATTATTCAAATAACACTTCTATCTCTAAGAACTATTTGTTTTATAACCCTTAGCTACTCTGTGTACATCTTCCCCACCAGCAGATACAATGTTACATTACCATTTTCTCCTTAAATATTCTTCATAGTTAAGAATTATTCTTAAATGTACCCCGATAATAGTTTCCTCTGCAGACACAATAAGCCAAATGAAGTCAAATTAAAAGTAAAAGACCAGGTATATTTGAGCAAATCATTCCCGGCTGACTCTCCTCTAATCCCCAGAGATGAGGCAGGAGAAAGGGACAGAAAGAAATCACCTGGCCGTTCTAAAAGAAGGGGCTTAAATACCCTGAACACCCTGTAGGCGTGGGGCAATGATGCATCCTCCACAGAGTGGATTTGTGCCCAATTATAATGCTTTGGGCAGGGATTGGGGAGCTGGCAGCTTCAGGGAAGCAGCCACCCGCCATTGCCAAGAATCCAGAACTGGGCTGTTTGGGTGGTTCTCTGTGAGGGCTGGGTTTGGGGAGAGAGAGAGAGAGAGAGAGAGAGAGAGAGGGACCGAGCTAGAGATTCCAGCCAAACAATTTTATTTATGTTCTGTGTATGGATATTTTGCCTACACAGAGGTCTGTGCAGCGCTTCCACGCCTGGTGCCTGGAAAGGCCAGAAGAAAACATCAGCTCCCCTGCAACTGCAGGTATGGATGGTTGCGAGCCATCACATGGGTTCTGGGATGGAACCTGAGTCCTCTGGTCCAACAACCAGTGCTCTTAACCACTGAGCTGGCTCTCCAGCCTCACATTACAATTTTCAATAACTGCATACTTCTCCATCAGACAGTATGCCATCATATTGATTAACTCCTCCGCTGAGAGAGAATCGGGAAGCTGGTAATCAAGCCATATTACAAACATCAGCTGGGGCAAACAGCCTTCGGCAAAACTCTTCACACGCTTGCGCAGGTATTTTCTTAGGGAATATTAATCTGTACCAGTGGAATTGCTATGTTGATTTTTGCACTACTGTTTGTTTTTTTGTTTGTTTGCTTGCTTGCTTGCTTGCTTTGAGACAGGGTATCTCTACATAGCTCTGGCTGTCCTGGAACTCACTATGTAGACCAGCCTGGTAATCTAGAACTCAGAGACCCCTTTGCCTCTGCCTTTCTAGTGCTAAAATTAAAGGTGTGTACCACTACACCCAGCTAGGGACACTCGCACCTTTTCTAGGTGTCAATCTATCTAACCAAAATGCTCCCCTAGAAAAACTGGACCAATTTACTTTCCCCAGAAACTTAAAACATCCACTCTCCGCACCCTCAGCAACTCTGGGTATTACAAAATATCCCATTGACTTACAACCTAGAGTCCTCTGTTTCCCCCTGACCGCCACCAGTCGGGACAGAAGCCCTTTGGGGAGAGAAGCTGACCAGGCACTGTGGAAGTTTTGAATATCAAGAGTTTCTGGGGGGGGGGGGGAGGATGCAAAGACCCCAGGGAAGCATCTCTTTTGACAAGAGGCTGAGGAGGGAGCCAAGGGCGTGAGGACCGCCTCCTTCATACTCCCAGGTGCAAAGCCTTTCTCCGGCCCCCATCCTCCACCTCAAACAACATCTGCGGGTGAAAGCCAGCCCACAAGAAAGAGAAAAGAGGAGCACTAGGAGGAACGGCCTAGGCCAGCAGGTTAGAAGGGCATTCTGTTCCCACCAGGGACCCCCTTTCAGCTGCAAACTGCTGTATTTGACATTTCAATGCCAGCCCGGGGAGAGAAAGAGAAACAGGAGGGAGACCAGAGAGTGAAGAGAGGCCCGGACTGGAAACCTAAATAAGGCCAGAAAGACAAAAAAAAAAAAAAAAAAAAAGCAGCACATCTTTAATTCAGCTATTTGTTCTTGCTGTTTCCCTTCACCAAAATGTGACATTCAAAAGAAAAAAGGATTCTCTCTCTCTCTTCTCTCTCTCCTCCCCCCCCCCGCTCTCTCTCTCTCCTATCTCCTCTTTCTCTCTCCCCTTCTCCCTCTCTCTCTTTGACATTTAAGAACAATGTACACTTGGGTGCACTGAAAGTCGGGAAGGGGTGGGGACGGTGGGAAGAGGAAGAATGTTTCTAGAAGAATTGAACCTCCTGGACCACGAGCTCTCTGGGCTTCCTTGGGAAGGCCCTGGGAGTGGTTCCTTTTCATCTCATTGGAGAGGAAGAATGAAAGGAATTCACTTTGGAAAACAAAACCATGCAGTCCTTCAAACTGAAAAAGAACTTTGGGTAAAAACGGAGGGAGTGCAGAACCAGGGCTCAGGATGTGGGCCAGAGAAGGAGAAGGACTTACTATCAGGGTGGAGCAGAGCAAGGCTTCTCTCCCCACCCTGTCCTGAGGCTCAGTCTGCTTCTGTGAGTTGAGCCAGCCGTCTCAGGGACCCTGCAGGAGTTTTGCCTCGGGCACTTTAGAGCCTGGCCATCCTAATTCCATTCCTCTTGCTGTGATAGGATACCCCAGCAAAAGGCAGCTTCAGGGGAAAGTGTGAGTTTTAGCTCAGAATTCCAGGACACAGGCCACCAAAGCAGAGAAGTTAAGACCGGAGGAACTCACAACAGCTAGTCACCTCAAACCCACAGTCAAGGGCAGAGAGAAATAAATACAGATATGCTCATCCACACTCAGTTAACTCTCTTTCGAATGTCCAGGATCAGAGCCACCCACCATGAGCTAGGTCATCCCACGTCAGTTAATGTAATCAAGGCAATCGCCCACAGTCATGCCCAGAGCCTAATATAGACAATTCCTCATTATGGTTCTAGACTGGCTAACCCGTGTCATCAGAGCTAACCATGCCACGGGCCCTAAACCCAAGTCCTTTTTCTCCAGTGTAAGGAGCATACAGTCTCACCCTCCTCCCTCTTCTGTTATGTGAGACCTAGCCACATGTCCCAGGTTGTCACATAGTCACTCAACACAGTGCCATTCTCCAGCCACAGAAGACACAACAGACTGCTGGGGAATCACATGAAGAGTGCCCTAGGGCAAGACAAGGGCTGGAGCAGGAAATATATAGGGTTGAAATTTAGATGGAAACTGCTACCAGAGAAACGGGTTTCCTCTCGTAGGTCCTGGGCCTCATTAATAAGAGTTTAGAAATGAACTTGGAAGCAGGCAAGCTCCAGGACAATTTTATTAGACTTTGAAAGAAAACCAACAAAACAAGCGAATAGAAAACAGGACATGGCTGCTCCTAGGTATCGTGGAGGAGATGGTTTACTGTAGACAAAAGGGAGAGCTTTAACCAGAGGCAGGTACATCTAGGAGAGTCCAGAGTGGACATGACCCTGAGCCATGTGAGGAGAGGGGAATGAAAGAGAGAGGGGAACCAGGTACAGCAAGCCAAGAGGGCAAAAGGTACAAGAGGGGCAAGTAACCAAAATGGCTCGGTTTATAGGGAAGGGCAGCCCAACCTCTGGGCTGGAGAGTTGGGACAAGGGCAGGGTATGCCAGCCATACCCTGTAATAGGTAAGGACTGAGGGATGCTGGGAGAACGTGACAGTCGGGTTCATTCTGATGTGTTAAATAGGCACCTTAGACTTTTGTCCCAGAGTTTGAGATTTAACAACAGGCATGCCCTAAACCTTAAACCAGAAAAAAGGAGACAAGAAAAAGAAGAGAAAAAGCAGTGCCTTCGAGTTAGGGCTCCAGAAAGCAAGCCTGCTCAACACTGAGGTCCCTGAGCAGCTGGGGGTGGGGGGTTGGGAGGTTCTGAGAAAGAGTAAAGACATCTGCAGTGTCAAGGAAAGCATGCTTAGTATTTTGGCCCATATTAAGAGAAGGAGGAGAGTAGTGGTGGCGCATGCATTAAATCCCAGCACTTGGGAGGCAGAGACAGGCGCATCTCTGTGAGTTCGAGGTCAGCCTGGTCTACAAGAACAAAGAGAAAGAGGAAGAGGATGAAAAGATGTTTTTCTGAGTCCAGACATGCTGAACAGAACTGTAAGCTTCTGCAGGAAGGAAGTGGCTTCTGAGAAGTACAAGTACAAGGTCTCATTTTGTAATTACTCTTCCTTAGCGTCTTCAGGGGAACCGGCTTTCCTAGGGGGTGGGCTCTTAGTCTGGTGATTGACAGGTCCAGCTGGTTTAATAAAGAAAGATGATAGTGGTGTGTGTGCAGGCTAATTTTAATGTCAACTTGACACAGTCAAGAGTCATTTGGAAGAGGGGATCACAATTGAGAAGAGGTTCCCACCAGGCTGGCCGGTAGGCTAGCCTCTGGGGCAGTTCCTTGATTAATGATTGATATAGCAGGGCCCAGATCACTACCCCAGGGCAGGTGGCCCTGGGTGCTATGAGAAAGCAGGTTGAGCAAGCCAAAACACAGCATTCCTCTACCGTCTCCGCTCCAGTTCCTGCCTTCAGGGCCTATCCCAGAGTTCCTGCCCTGGCTTCCATCAGTAATGGATTGATACACCATAAAATGAAATACAACCCCTCCCCCAGATGCTTTTGGTCACGTGTTTTATAACAGCAACAGAAACCCTAAGACCATACGTAATATTATAGTCTTTAGAACAGATCAGAATGTCTGTGTCTCCACCCAGGGACAGAGATATTCCATTCTTTTGAGCAGGAGGCCTGCAAAGAGAGAGTTGTAATACTCTCCTTTCTGCTGTTACCAATAGCAAATAGTTACAAATAGGAGGGGTTCAAAGCCATGAGAAAGGGTCTATCCTCAAAGGCCTCCAAGGCTACTAATCCCTGTCCCATCCCCCCCCCCGTTAGAAATATTCTTAAGAGGAGCCTCTTTGCCGACGCAAATAATTCCAATTAAACCAGATTAGACCAAATCAAAGACACCCACGTTTAATAAATGCAACATTCCTGGATGGCCAGGAAAGCATGGTGGTGGTGGGGGGAGACAGAGGGGGAGCCCACGCAAAACCGAGACCATGTGTTCCTTTTTCCAGTGAGCCTGTAGGAGTGGTCCTGATCCTCCCTGGGGAGGGGTCAGCACTTGGTGGGCTTCCTGGAGGTGGAGTCTAGACCAAGGCAACTCCCAGGGGAAGGGTCTGGGGTGATGCTTTAAACCAAATATCCCAGGGGAGGGGGCTTAAGATGGATGCCAGGGACTGGGGTGACGCTTCCAATTAACCCCCTTAAGAGTTGAAACCCTAAACCGGGTGGTAACGACACAGGCCTTTAATCCCAGCACTCGGGAGGCAGAGGCAGGCAGATTTCTGTGAGTTCGAGGCCAGCCTGGTCTACAAGAGCTAGTTCCAGGACAGGCTCCAAAGCTACAGAGAAACCCTGTCAAGAAGAAGAAGAAGAAAGAAGAAGAAGAAGAAGAAGAAGAAGAAGAAGAAGAAGAAGAAGAA
>JABTXL010000003.1:6648819-6695112 GCA_025134845.1 Neodon shergylaensis | reverse complement strand
GAAGAAGAAGAAGAAGAAGAAGAAGAAGAAGAAGAAGAAGAAGAAGAGAAAGAAAGAGAAAGAAAGAAAGAAAGAAAGAAAGAAAGAAAGAAAGAAAGAAAGAAAGAAAGAAAGAAAAGTTGAGACCCAAAAGTCATTTAGGAGATGGGCTGAAATTGGATAGTAGAAGGGGCATTCTTGAGGATGTTCAGATTTTAGAGGAACATCAAAAGTACCCAGGTAGCTAGATTGTAGCAGGGCTGTGTGTATGGATTAACTGTAAATGAGAGGCAACAGCAAAATTAGGACACAAGGTCCAAAGATTACTAGCATCACTACTAGGGTTATAATAGGTAAAAACTGAGAAAAAACATAGAGCCCCAAACACTTCTGGCATTTCTGGCTTTTAGCCAGGACAGAACCAAGGGCATTCACTTCTGACCAACTCACCTAGCCACTTAGCGAGGCTCCTATCCACAAACTGTCTAGCCAGTTTTATTTCCCTAACCCTAGGAACACATAGGAGACCTTGCCATGCCCTCATAGAGAGAGAGATGTAGGTACTTAAAGGCTCCAGGCTTGGCAATAAGCTGAGCAGGCAGGCACCATGGAGGACGTGACCTTTGCCCATCTCTCCCAGACTCACTAGGTCACAGGCCATGTGGCTCCTGATGACAGAATCAGGCCAGGACCAAAGACATGGAAAAACAACATTCTCAAGCCGGCCTAGGGGACATGAGAGTCCTTAATACATATATTTTTCGAGATGTGACCTTATTCTGTACTTCAAGCTGGCGAAGTGAGACATGGATTATATAAATTCATGTCTAGACTCTCCTTACAGTATTCTAAATCCCTCTAGGCTCCACATATGACCAGAGAGGACCAGGCTGAATTTTTTTAATCCTTTCCCATACTAGAAAATATTATGTCATGGAACGGCCCTTTTTAGAATAAACTTTTAATTGTAGAATGGGTTGGGATTTAGGGAAAACTTGCAACACACTGTGAAGAATTCCTGTATGCCCACTTTGAGTTGAGCCGTTGAGCGGTCCATCTGTCCCACTTCCCAACCCATCTTTATTTTGTGTGCCCCTGGTGCCACCATTAATCAACTAATGCCCATGCTCAGTTGTTTACCGAATCCTTCATTCAGATCATCTCAGTTCACACTAAATAGCTTTTTCCTCTTCCACTTTTTAAATGCATCCTGATGGGTGTTAGAGGATGGTGAGGGTTCCCAAATCGCATTCCTCAAGATTGGAGGATTCCGGGGAGGAGATAATAAATTAACTAAGTATGTGTTCGGAGGCCTCATACAGGAGATCTTCAGAGACGAGCCATAATCCGATTCACAAGCTAACTGAATTTTTGGCTCCAGTGTATACTTTTGTAACAAATAGCTGAGCCCCAGCCAATCACCGAAGCCAAGTTTCAATCAATCACAGGTGGCCAGTTGTTCAAACCGCGCTCTAAAAGGGCACGGTCTGTAACGGATCTCTTCTTCGTTTCTAATGTGGGTCCCATAATTGCTTCCTAGCCACACTGCAAACCTGATTCTGTTGAAGCTGTTCAGTTTCTGAAGCCTACCTAACTCTAGAACCACGAAGGAAAGCCAACTAAGATCTTTAAATGTTTTGGTTTTGTCTTTTGATAAAGGGAAGGGGAGGTGGCAGCCAGGCTCTCGTCTCAGGCCCCCTATTACTTGGGGCAGCCCCAGTGTTTTCTGCTTCTGTTTAGGGCAGGGGTTCTCGACATGTGGGTGGCGACCCCTTTGGGATGGACTGACCCTTTCACAGGGGTCGCCTATCAGATATCCTTCATATCAGATATTTACATTACAATTTCTAACAGTAAAAATAAAAATAATTTTATGGTTGGGAGTGGTCACCATGACATGAAGAACTGTATTAAAGGGTTGCAGCATTAGGAAGGTTGAGAACCACTGCTTTAGGGTATCCATAGAAAATTGATTTGGGGAAAAGTAATTCCGAAATAGTCCGGAAGGGAAGCCGTGTGTCTTGGTTTCTTTTAAATTGCTATAATAAGACACCATACTCAACACAACTTATAGAACAAAGATTCTTTGGGGCTTACTGCTTCAGAGGGTCAGTGCCCAGGACCTTCATGGTGGGAAACATGGAAGCAGGCAGGCAGGCAGGCATGGCACTGGGGCAGTACCTGAAACAACAGCTTTAAAACAGACAAAGACATGGGGGAACAGCATGGGCTTTTGAAACTTCAAAGCCTACCCCAAGTGACACACCTCCTCCAACAAGACCACACCTCCTAACCCTTTCCAAACAGTTCTGCCAACTGGGGACCAAGTAATTGAACACAATCAAACATGAACTTAGAGGGCCATCCTCATTCAAATCACCAGACCCAGGTACCTGGGTTGACTGCGAAGGTGTCTGTTACTTACGGTTCTCTGCCTGCTAGACACCACATTACAAGATTAGCAAGTATAATAAGAAGGGGAAGCCGGGCATAACAGCACAACCTTTAATCCCAGCACCCAGGAGGCAGAGGCAGGAGGATATCTGTGAGTTTGAGGCCAATCTGGTCTGCATAGCAAGTTCCAGGACAGCCAGGGCTACACAGAGAAACCCTATCTTTAAAAAATAATAATAATAAAGTAAAAACGTAAAAATAGATTCTATAAGAAAATCATATATATATTCTAGTTTTCCCTGTAAAACATAAAATAGGCTAGGCAAAAGAAAAATCATATTCAGGCTGACACCTGCAAGTTCAGATCGACCACTGTAGTGGAGTGAGTTCTTTATGTCCACTGTCTCCCTAAGAAGACCCGCATTTCCCATGGAGCCAAGTGACATGAACGCCCTGCGAGCCTAGCTAGCCGAGCAAGAGCTAGAGAGCAAGAGCTAGAAGCCTCACTCACTTCTCTCCTGTGCTCAGACTTCTCCATGCAAACCCACACATGAGTTCGAGGTGACCTGGTGACCCCTCCCAATGTGCAGCATAATTTTCAGAAGCGCAAGTCCTGATGAAGTCAATCAAGTGTCACGGGGAATGACCTCTTCCGCGGCTTTCTTAAAGGACCAGCACTGCCATGGCGACAGCTGAGTGGATCCCAGAGTTCCTGTCCACAGGGGGAACGTCCTTCTAAATCAATGCTTTTTAGTAGCTGATTTAGAGTGCAATTAGCCAAATACGCTAGGTGCTTCTCTCTCTAGGGGAGAGTCAACGTGACTTACTGAAAGGGATTTTCTAAGCAGCCAGATTGAGGCTTTAACCCCAGTGCTGTTACTTACCGGCTGCAGGAACACAAGCAAAGGGCTGCTTCTGAGCCTGGATCTCTATGTATCGAATGGTAATGATAAAGGCCACCTGCGGCAGCCATTGCTAGGAACCAGTCAGTGACACAGCGCTGGTGCCTAGCTCCAGTGCATAGGAACACTGATAGGTCTGAAGCTTGGAGAACTTTCTGTTGTGTTTCTGTTTTTCGTGTTGGGATAGAACACGGCACCTCACCCGTGCTGGACAATCACGCTACCACTGAGCTACGTCTTGGCAATGCTGTCTCTACATATATCGTCTACAGGATATACTACACCTTCCTTACAAGAACTCTGAACGCCATTCGCACAGAATACAGCTGCCATGGTATTCCTTCAGGGGAAAATGGATCACGAAACGATCTCTTCCTTTGGGTCAACTTTCCAAAGAAACAAATGACGTAAGGAGCAAGGAGTTGGGAAATGGTACCAGGAAGAAGCCGCGTCACGGTTAGACTATATCTGGATGGCGCTCTCAGCCCTTTTAGAGCACAAACTCATTTCATCTTCTCCATGATTCTAAGCGATAGACACTATTATCATTATGTGGTCTCGTAATTCTGGAAATAGATTCTCTCTGTGGTAAAGTAGCTGACCCCACCCTAGCTGGCTAGCTGTGGGATTCCATCCATCACAAGCAGTCTGGTCGTGAGCCCATTCTCGTACTCCTACTCTAGGGTGCAGGGAAATTCACCTTTCTGGGCATCATGGCAAGCAGTGTGCACCAGACCAGATCTACAAGTGACAGGAAGAGACGCTAGTTAGCTTAAACAGAAAAGAAATATATTTAAGTTTTCTGAAATTGAAAGCATCTAAAAACTGTGTCAGATATAAACAGTGTATGGGAAGGACTTAAGCGGTTAAAGAATGTAACTTTTATCAGACATTTTGGAGGATTGTAGAAATGCAGATAAGAACTAGATATTAATTGATATAGATGTGTTCAGAATATGGAGATGGAGATTATCCCTATTAAAGGGATAAGAGTCACAATATGGGCAACTTAGTTTCAAATGGGTATGCAATGTACATGTGTGTGGGGGAGCAAGATGGTTCCATGCGTGCGCGTGTGCGTACACACACACCAAGTAAATATGTAAATTTTTTTTCAAGTTTTTTAAATCCTTTTATAAACCATAGTCTAATTAGGACCCTGCACACACAAGCGCACATACACACACACACACACTTCACCTGAACACTGGCCTGTGCTTCCCTCCACAGAGCCCACCTGGCTCTACAAGTGCATGGTTTGCTTCTCCTATTCTCCCACTGAAGTCCTAATCAAATCTCAGTCACTGAAGGTCACGTGACACCTAGGGCAGAGCAGATGCTCCTCTCAGTAAGTGCTTCCCTGAGTGAGCCTTTGTTCCCTGTGTAATAGCTCAGACCCCCTCTGCAAGGCAGTATCCCCTTTGTTAAAGAGTTTCATCTTCATCTGTATCCACGTGTTGTCAACTTAACTCCCAATGAGATGGTGTTGGCACGCGCATTTAAAAGATGAGTTGAGTGAGATACTGGAGCCCCAGAAATGAGATCAAGTACCCCTGGATTTCTGCCTTGCCACTCCTACTATGTGAAAAAAAAAAAAAAAACAGCCAAAAGCTCTACCTATGAATCAGAAAATGGCTCTCATGAGTTAAAAATCACCTGGCACCTTAGCCTCGTACTTCTCAGCATCTAGAACCATTGTTTAAGAGCCAGCCAATCTATGGCATTTTGTTTTGGCATCCTGGGGTATCAGAAACACTCCTGAAGCCTCAACTGTCCCATTTCAAATAGGAAGTGATAGTGACTCCTCCCTGGAAGAGTTGAAGAGAACATGGGGACACGCCTGTCAGACATTTCCCAGCTTGGGCCAAAAGGCCCTCTCTAGTTCACTGTACAACTGTGAGAGAAGGACTTGCAAAGTCCAGTGACTCATGTGGCTGGATGGGGAGAATGTCCAGCAGAGTCCTCTTGGGAAGAATTGCTCAGCACTCTCCCCTGAGCTCCCTGTGCCAGCTAAGAACACTTTAGCCTCCTCCAGCCAGCAGGAGAGGCAAGGCTGGCTTCCTCTGGCTGACTCTTAGTTAAAATTCAATGCTACTTTAGCCATTCTGTTGCCCAAAGGCAGCAGGGGACCTGTGAGATGCTCAGCAGGAGTGGCTCAGGCCTGCACCGTCCTGTTCTGAGCTGTTAAGCCTTCCACTTGGATTAAGGGCCTAGAACCACAAAGGCCATGGGGTCAATGCAGAGATGAGGCTATGTTCTGTTCTAAACTATGTTCTATAGAGAGAAGCTTTCTTGCCCTGGGTGACTCCAATGTGCAATGCAGCAGTTGCTTCTTCTGAACACATGTAGAGGCAGGGTTGTGAGTGTACGTGCGTGCATGTGTGTGTGTGTGTGTTACTACCACCTGGTCAGCACCATCCATGAGGCACAGAATAATAAATAGCATATTCACAAGTTAAAAAGTACTAACTATAAACTTATCAAAGTAGATTCGGAATGCATAGGCGTATTTAAATGATACAAGAAATATTTATAGAATACAACAGACTAAAGAAGGGTACGGACTCCATGAAAAGAAGGACCACTGTGGTGGTTATGACCTTACCAGTTTGTTATCAAATCACACAACACAATCCCCACTGCTTGACACAGCCCATTCAAGTTGCTGTATGTCCAACCACCCATCCGTCAATCAATCCATTCATCTAAACAAGTTTTTCAGTCTCTTAATTTGGTTCCCACTGTTATGCTTAAGACCGTGACTAAAAGCAACTTGGGAAGGAAGGGGTTAATTTGGTTTAGCTATCCCAGATCACAGTTGGGTAGTTGAGGGAAGCCAAGGAAGGAACTTAAGGCTGGAACTGCAGCAGAAGCCATGGAAGAGTGCTGCTTCCTGGCTTGCTCCCTATGGCTTGTTCAGCCTGCTTTTTTTTCTTTTAAATATATTTTTTTAAAGATTTATTTATTATGTATACAACATTCTGCCTTGACGTATGCCCGCACGCCAGAGGAGGGCACCAGATTTCAGTAGAGATGGTTGTGAGCCACCATGTGGTTGCTGGGAATTGAACTCAGGACCTCTGGAAGAGCAGCCAGTGCTCTTAACCTCTGAGCCATCTCTCCAGCCCCCTCAGCCTGCCTTTTTATATAACTCAGGGCCACCTATCCATGGATAACACTGCCCACAGAGAGCTGGGCCCTCCCACATTCGTCAGCAACCAGAAGCTGTGACCCACAGACTTGCCAACGGGCCAAACTGATGGGGCCAATTCAATTAAGATTCCCTCTTCTCAGATACGTCTAGCTTTGTGTCAAGCTGACAAAACCCAGCCAGCACACACAGCTTGCCCACAACTGCCTCAGCCTTCAGCCGTTCTCCAACTGGGTTCATTACTAGCTTGTGTTTTCTTTGCATGTGCATTAGGTCTCTGCCTCTGCCTCCCATAAGGCCTCTGTAGAACCTGTGGCCTCTTTAACCCTTTTAAAATCATTCTGCAACACACACACATGCACACAAACGACATGAAGTGTGATGTATAATCTGAGAGTTAATATTTCTGTTTAAGATAGGAACAAAATAACTGTGATTGACAATAGCCAGCTGTCAAGAAAAATTGGAACTTCTTGGTAAATTGAAGCCAACATCGCTTGTGAATATATTGTTATTTAGTAAAGCCTGACATTGTGGAAACACACACATGCGCACACACACACGTATGCTTGCACACATGAATACATGCCCCACTATGTTTTTGACATAATCACTTCCATCAGGCAGGAAGAGTAGAGCCCCAGAGAATGAGGGAGTGAAGTGGGAAGGAGGAGAACAAATTCACATATGTCCTGGGGGAAAGAGATGCTCACCTGTTCCAGAAGCTTCTTTCACAGAAGAAAATTGATAAGAAGAGGGAGAAAAATGTATGGACCTACTAGCCCCAGAAGTCAGAGAGAGGGTTTTGTTTTTTCAAACACATTTAAGGCTATCCAGTCATTATTTCCCAATAACAGGGACAGAATTACAATTCTGTTACTCCTTTATCTCCAAGTATTGCCCTAAACAAAGTCCTCTAATAGGCTAACCTACTAGCTATAATACCAGGTGACAATGACTCTCTCTCTCTCTCTCTCTCTCTCTCTCTCTCTCAACCAACCACCAAAGCAGGACTTGGGCTTCATCTGGAATGAGAGTAGTTGTAGTTCTGAAGAGAGTAGCTGGAGTAGGAAGAGGCAGGAGTGGATTCAGAAGACCCAGGATCCAAAGGGGTCTGGTAGCCAGAAGTCTCCAGCCCGGTCTCAAGGAGATACTGGCCAAGTATATGTTTCAGGAATCCCCCCAGTACTCAAGACTAAGGTTGGGAATAAAATTAGACAGCAAACATCCCAGTTGGCATGTGCTCATGTGTATGCGTCTACACACAATCACCCACGCCTGGACATGTCTAGCCACCTGCTGCCATCATCCTTGTGAAATTGACACAGTCAGATGTCACACTCCTGGAAGACTTTAATTGAAACCGAGTTAAATTAATTACATCATTTTGCTGCCCAAGCTTAATACCCCTGCAGTTACGTCATAAAAGGAGGCTTTGCAAAGGATTAGGGACCAAAGGAAGGTAGAGATGAATACGGTTCCCATATGCCTGTGACTCATGTCTACACTCATGTACCAAATGTGGCCCCGCATGACTCACCCCTGATATCAGCAACAGTCCCATGTGGCCACCAGGAGTTCAAACAGATGGCCTTGCCTCCTGCTGCTGAGAACAGTCAGGGGTTCCGGCTTCGGTCAGGAATACAGGAAGTTACAGAAAGACAATATCGTGCCTGGAGTCAGTCTTTCAAGTTCTGCCCTCTGAGATGACCTCAGGTCAGTATCAGGCCCCCAAAGTGGTATTGCCCCTGATGCTACCAGGGGCTGTATGGATGGCAAAGGGTCAAATGGCCAAATGCAGTCAAGAAAAGGCTTGCTTAACATGCTTCCTCTCTAGTGACTTTCTGGGAGCCTTCAACCTGCTGACGTCGCTATGAATACCCAAGATTCGAGAACGTGACCGAGTATGTAGCATATCCGGACATTGTTTCCCACTGGAACCCTCTCTGACGAAGAATCCCACAGAAGAGCACACTCTGGGAAGCTGTTTTCGTTGTGGCTTTTCCTCGATCATTCCTCCCATGGCATGAAACGGCATGAAATGGTAATCTCCACTTCTGTGCCTGAATTGATGGGGTCGCATCCATTCCTGTGACAGAGCGCATTCCTCAGGAGTGTGTCTCTCCTCCATACCAGCTGATCAATGTGCTTTGGCTTGCACTGGGGAACCACTATGTGTACGCTGGGAAAGGCTGAGCAAGACCTCTAGGGTTGTCTAGTTCTCATTTTACCATTATGGAAAATTCAACCCATAGGGCAAAAGTGGTAGATTGGAAATAAGATAATCAAGGGACAGAGCGATGACTGGATACCCCTCATCCTAAATCTCAGTCCACAGTAACAAGATGAGCTTCTTGTGCTAATAATTGATTGATTAATGGCTTACAAAGGCTACTGGACAGTAAGTTGGAGGCTGTTATGAGACTTTGCTAGATCCATCCAGCAAGAAAGCTTCTTAGCAAAAGGGATAACAGCCGCCACCTAATGCTGTGATGTGGTTCCCAAAGTCAGGAGTGGATACACATGAACACAGTGGTACCCAAAGTCAGGAGGTGGATGCACGTGAACACAGTGGTACCCAAAGTCAGGAGGTGGATACACATGAACACAGTGGTACCCAAAATCAGGAGGTGGATGCACGTGAACACAGTGGTACCCAAAATCAGGAGGTGGATGCACGTGAACACAGTGGTACTCAAAGTCAGGAGGTGGATGCACGTGAACACAGTGGTACCCAAAATCAGGAGGTGGATGCATGGGAACACAGGCGATTCTTTCCTGAGTGTCCATAAAATCCTGTGTCAGACTCTGCCTAGAAACCATCACATGTAATGACACAGACAGTTTATTTATTATTAAAAGGAAATGCTATAAAATGAGTTTAGCACAGCCAAAGTGCACAGCATTGATCGTCTACCTCAGGGCACAGCAATGTCTCAGACCTTCAACCTCACTCATCACTCACCGCCTCACCAGGAATAACTTCTGCAAACTCCATCCATGGTTAGCAACAAGGGTGACATTTTTTTGTATCTTTTTGTATCGTTACCATATTTTTACTCTTTCATCTGCATATTTGAACGTACCAGTATCATAATATTTACAATACCATGACATGCAGGGTTGTAGCCTGAGAGCCATGGGCTGTGGCTCAGAACCTGTTGTGTAGTGAGCTCTACCATATAGGTTTGCATTAATGTACTTTATGATATTTGTACAATGACAAAATCACCTAATGAGGTTTCTCAGCACACAGAGCATAGGATTGGAAACACTGTACTTAGACAGCTTCTCCCTGCTGCAGGACACAGAATTTACTATGGCTCATTTCAGGAGAAAATGAGTATTATTTAGTTTATTATTATTTATTATTTGATTATTGTTGTTATTTATTATTTTTATTATTTGATTGCTATCATTATCATAACTAGCTCATTTGGCATAAAAAGGGAGTGTTAGGTAATGCACAGAACCTACAGGAAGAACACAGAGAGAAGGATCAGATGGCACAGCAAGAACAGCATTTCAGGAGAGACCCTGAGCCCCTCTGTGGCCATGCCATCAGAAAGGTCAGGGGCTGCTTTTTCCCTCAATGGGCACATACAGTATGGAATAGACACTGGGCACTCAGAGCCCTAGAAGCACCACCTCTCCCCATCACCATTCTTATCTGAACACCTGCAGGTGATTGCATCACCTCGGTCATATCAGCATCCAGATCTGGAGTAGGTGTGTGCGCTAGATCACGCTAGATTGCACACCTGGCCCTGCCCTATGGACTGAGCTGTGTTCTCCCAAAATCAATATTTTGAAGCCCTAACTACTAACCTAACTATATTTATAGGTAGAATATTTAAGCAGTTAAGATGAAATGGGGTCATACACATGGTGCTAGTATGCTTACAAGAGAAAAGATACCAGAGGAAAGGCCATATGAGGACACAGTGAGAGAGAGGGTTACCATTGTTCAAGCCCAGAAGCTTCACCAGCAACCAGTTCTGCTGATACCACAACCCTGGACTCCCAGCATCTATGACCGGGAGAAAACAAAGTGCTGTTGCTTAAGCCACCAACTCTGAGTGGCTTCTCTATGGCCACCCTGGCACACTAATACATTCTGAATGCCAGGGTGCCTGGGAAACACTCTACTCCACTGCAGCCTTGAAAGGAGCATTGGAAGAGCCCATCTACCACCCATTGTCTAAACAACAGGAACCCCCTCGGATGTGGGAAAGGCATTATTTTTTCTGTACAATGGAAAGAGAGGTTGATGCAGGCCTTTAAAGGGATCTATTATGCTGACTGCCCTGTCCCCATGAACCATCACACAAATCATTAGTATGCAAGAATGCTAATGGCTTTGTCCACCAAGAAGCACTGGCGCGGGATGCTAGCGGCACTAAGGCAGAAATTCCATCTCTTTTCCTCTCTCCAACATCAGAGGGGTCTATAACAGAGGGGGTGCAACAACCAAGTGGTACTGAATGAGCAGACAAGAAATGAATGAGTGGTTATCAAAAGGAGGGGAAGGATGGATATATGGCCAAGATACGAATAGAAATATAACCCAGAACTAGAAGCAACCAGGCATCAGAGCACTACAGGATATGAAATTCTATTTTCCCTACATTTCTTAGCACTGGACACTCAGCCTAAATACAAAGGGAGTTCAAACAAAGATGCCCTGGAGTGTGACTACTTGGTTGGTTGCTTAATTAGTTGGTTTGGTGGCTGATTAATGAGTTAGTGACAGGTAGAGCGAAACAGGAGAGGCAGGCAGGTTTGTCCGTGAGGAAGCATCCATCACGAAGAGAGGGTAAGAAGGCCACTTTATATACAGCCGCACACTCTTGGTGCATCCATCACCTCAGGAGATATATTTGAACAATATCAAAATCTCAATATTGAAGTCACTTTTCAGGGCAAAGTATGATCTCTATCAAGACCTCATAATTGATTATTACCTAAAGGTGACCAGAATCTACCCCCAAAGCAGCGTTGTTACTAGTTTAGAATATATGTAGGTCTCACTTGGTCAAGGAGAGAGAGAGAGAGAGAGAGAGAGAGAGAGAGAGAGAGAGAGGATAGATAGATAGATGATTGATGATAGATAGATAGATAGATAGATAGATAGATAGATGATAGATAGAAAGATAGATAGATGGATAGATAGACAGACAGACAGACAAAAGGAAGAAAGGGAGGGAGGAAGAGAGGGAGGGAGGAAGGAAGGGAAGGAGGGAGGGAGGGAGGGAGGAAGAAGAAACCAAGACTTCAATAAAACACTGGCCTCAATCCTTTAAATCATAATTCTGGTCTCATATTAATAACTAAACCAGGAAACATTGACTCTGTGTGTGTGTGTGTGTGTGTGTGTGTGTGTGAAGGCTGAAGGTTTCCACCCATGAGGATGAGAATGAAACCCATCCAGCAAACTTCCTTCCCAGTTGTGGCACATATACACACAGACACACACACAACACACAAACACAAAAATGTCACATCTATCTATTTATCTATCTATCTATATGTGTGTGTATCATGAGTGTACACACACACACACACACATATATATATATATGCAAAAGCACACATTGGCCTGGTACCACCAGTTCACCTGCTTCAGTCCCCCTGGGAAAGTGACACAGCCAGCAGACATACCACACAAACAGCTACTTCTGGACCCATCCACCCTTCCTCAGCCCACATTACCACACCCGCCCCACCTAGGTAACCCTTGCTGAGCGCTGCCTCCCTCTCAGCCTACCCACCCATCAGCATCCTGCACACCTCTTCTCGCCCATGTAGCACAACTGGGTTTCCCATGCTGTTTCATGTGCACAAACACAGCCTGCAGAGCAATTAACATAGAGAGAGAGACAGGACGCCAAAGCAAAACCAAGCAAGATTCATCCGGTTTGTCTCCATGTTTCCTGGATGCCCTGACAGAGGAAGTCAGACAGGTTCTGTAGATCCAGCCATGGGGGAGAGATTCCTGCAGCCTACTTTGCAAAGAGAAAGGGCTCCTTTCATATAGGGGCACTGAGATACACCAGGGACCAACTCTTCAGAGCTTATCATGGATGCAACAATGAATTCTGTGTGATAATTTTACCCCAGGAGCCAAGAGTATAAAATTAAGATGCAATTTAAAGATCTTCCCAGCAGACTGATCTCCAGCCATGATTTCTCTTTTTTCCAAGCAGGCTCCTAGCAGTCAGGTCACTCTCTCGGCCATTCCCTGTCACTCTCAATCTCACTAGAGGGTCTCCTCTTTTTCTTCTGCCTTACCCCAAGCCCACACACCCTGCAAGGTAAGAGCAGGAGAGGGGGCAAGAGAGAAAGCAAAGCAGAGAAGGAAAGAGAAAAGAGAAGAAAGGGAGATTGTGAGAGACTGAAGACCTATAGCACCCCCGTGTCAGGTAGGCTTCCAGTGTGACTCATCTGGCACTTTCCCACTTTCGTCCTGAGGTTCAGACCTTGCCACCCTTCCCTAGGCTGCTGCTGATTTTTGAGCTGGTACCAAGTTCCTTCTGCCACACGCCCCCTGGCACCTCAGGCACCGGCAATGCCAAGAACTTGATGTCCCTCCAAGTGTACCATGGCAGTCTACTGATCTGCTAGACCTCCTCTTCCATCTTGAGTCTAAGCAGAAGTTACTGAGTGAGGCTTTGGACAAGTCTCCTTCGACAGTGCTGGCTCAGTTGGAAGGAATAACCCCCTACTTCTTCCCTTTATTTTCTGAACTGGGGCGACCTGATGGAACTCCAGCAGCTATGGTGTGAGACTGGGGGTACAAATCACGTGCCAGACACGGCAAGGCAGGGGGACAAAGCAGCCTGCTGACTGCACTGACTGCTTGCTTTGAGATTTCTTTAGGAAAACGAAATTAGTTTTTGCTGAGTTTAAAGCACTTGTTTATTCTTCTCTTTTAGGCAACTGTAATGGTTTGGATGAGAAACGTCCCCCATGGGTTCATGTATTTGAACCCTTGGTCCTGAGTTGGTGGTGGTCCCGTTTGGGAAGGGGAGGGGACCCTTAGGAAGTAAACCCTTGCTGAAGAAAGTGCTTCACTGGGGACAGGCTCTAAAGCTTTATACCCTCACTCCACTTCCTGTTCTCTGTCTCTGCTGCTTCCTGTGTGCGGATAAAAATGTGATCAGTCGCTTACCGCTCCTAGAGCCATGTTTTTCCGACGATTGCCATGCCTTCCCAGCCATGATGGACTCTAGCCCTCTAGAACCGTAAACCAAAAACAAACCCTCTCCCCTCTAAGCTGGTATTTGCCGAGGCATTCTATCACAACAGGAAAGTAACTAATACAGAAATTCAACAAATCCACACCACTTCTCTCTCCAGGAACTTCTTCCTCTCTCTCCTCCCACTGAATTGCTAGGCTCCTGGGAAGCTGACCCTGAAGTGCCCTTCTCTGTAGAAATGAAACCTCTCTCTCTCTCTGAAATGAGCCTTCAGACCAGGATGGTCCTATCCCCCAGATACCCCTTCTCCCTGAACTGCACAAACACATCTAATACTGTCTTCTTATCCAGGCAGTGATGAGGCTCTCAGTAATTCACACAAACCGGGGCACCCAACTGGGGAGAGGAGTAGCCTTGCAGGGGAGGATCCACATGGTGCTGTGTGCTTCCCGAGGCCTCGTTCCCCTGTACCAGCTGGTCTGCATTTATTAAAAACATCCTGAAAAGGGAGGTGGTTGTGCCCAGCCTGCTCTCCCTTTTCTAGGGGTGGGGGATGCTTTGGAGGTTTCTGTTGTTCCACAGGCCTGGCTTTGTGGAGCCCAGCCCAGTCCACCACATCTTGTCTCCCCACCACCTGGGCCCAGCTGGAGGGGCAGCTGCTTCCCCAAGCAGGGATTATGTCAAATAGCTTCCCACAGCCTTTCCTCAGATTCCTCACGGAGCTACTCTGGGAACAAAGGGCTTGAAGAAAGGAGCGTGGAACTTTTTTTGGAAAGAGGGATCAAAGCTAAGGCCACATCTGTCAAAAAAAAAAAAAAAAACATGGGAACAGCCTTTTGCCAGGAAAGGCTGGATTGGAAGCTCCATGCGTGAAAAAGGACTTCTCACAGCTGTGGAGATAGTCTCTGCCGTTGGCTACTGAATCCACTGGGCCCAAGGCCCTGTTGCTCCATATTCCTGTGCTTCTGATGACCTGAAGAGGTGCAGATACTATCACTGAGACAGACTGGGGACCCATTGAGAACACAGAGAAGACTGGCACACAGCCAGACGTGAAAGAGCACTGAGAGCGACGTGCAGGGCCTCTGACCCCACTTTCCTGCTTCTGTTCAGGCATCACAGCAGCAAGGGGAGGGTCTCTGGATACTGACAACTTTTATGAATAATGGAGACGGTCAAGCAACTGTACTAGGGACACACTTAAGATTCATTTCTGCGTGGCTGTGGCTGTGTCCATGTGTGAGTGCCAGTGAAGGCTAGAAGTCACCCACGGGTGCCATCCAACTTGGTTTTGTTTTTTTAAATATTTTTATTATCTTTGACCTTGCCACGCATGCACATGATAGGTTTTGATCATATTCAGTGCACCCCATCTTCCTTCTTGCTATTGAAGGATTTTGGGGTTGTTTTTTTGTTTTGGGGGTTTTTTGTTTTGTTTTTGTTTTTGTTTTTGTTTTTTGTTTTTGTTTTTTTGTTTGTTTGTTTGTTTTTTGCTTTGTTTTGTTTTTCTCACCTTATTTTTTGAGATACTTTTGCCTGGAACTTGCAGATCCAGCTTGGTTAGCCAGCCAGTGAATCTCCACTTCCTAACTCTGGAATTGTAACTTTATATCACCATAACCTGTTTTTAATTCACTCATGACCACCCAAGGAAGTGTGAAGGCAAGAGAGTGCGAGAGCCCGCCCCTCAGATTTTAAGCAGTCTATCCGCAGACAAGACCACGCCCTACGGTAATTCATAAAAGCCATTGACTAAAGGGATTGAAATCCCACAACAGAATACAGGACTGGAAACAAGGTCATCATCTCTCTTTAGCCCTGTTGCTTTCCTTGTATCTATGCCACATGTGCGGCCATCTTGGAAGCCTGGATTTTTATGCTCACCTGCTGATAAGGAAATGAAGTTGGAAACGATGAGGTCAAAGGCTACATGTCTCTGAGCCATAAGGCAGGGCTTTACAGACATGTGAAAATGCAGTCATGTGGGACCCCATATTTAGGGATTGATGCTCGGTAGCTACCACCTTGAAATTCTTGGTCATTTTCTTTTTGAATTTTCATTGTGTTTACTCATTGCTCATGACACCGTGACGCATAAGGACATGTTTATGCAATATATGATGCAGCAATGTCTGTCTTCTCACTGGAGGGGCTAAGAAGGAGTAAATGCTCAGTCCCAAAGCTGCAAGTAGAGTAGATGAGCTTGCCAACAAGACGTAAAGGCAAGCAGGCAAAGGCAAAGAGCAAAAGCTCGGATTTGCTGATTTCTGAACTCTCATCAAAAGGTGTGACCCACATTCAAGGGTCTCTTTCCATGCTTGGATGTTCTCTCTTAGTTGAGTCCAGATTGAGTCAGCTTGATAGCCAGGATTAATCATCATGCTCACCAACCATCAAGTCACTCACGTGTCACCGAGCCACACCCATCATGCCTGCCGAGTGGGATGCCAATCACCGAAATGAGTTTTGCAGAAGAAAAATTATTTATGGGACAGCCACATGTGGAGACAGGAGAACCCCTAAAGGAATGAGGTTTGGGGATCCACGCATCACGAGAGATGCTCTCTGTAGCCAACAAACATTGAATTCTCAGGAATAGGTGAAGCTTGGGATATTTATTTAGCAACTAAGAACAGGTGGTTTACTCTGTTTTCTGTTACTTTCAAAACCGGGCAACTTTGAGCACATCTGTTATCCCACTACCAAGAACACCCGCCGGCCCCACGAGAGAAGTTTTTTGGGAACGAATTAGAGAACAACAGGAATCTATCAATGATGGGACTATGTCCTAGAAGCTGAGCTACATTTATGAAGAAAATTCTCAACCTTAGAGCCTGCCTGCCTGTTCAGATTTTCACACATGTCTGCAGTATTAAGAGCACTGTCCCTCCAGAGACTTCAGCTTCCTGCCTGGAGAGTCCCACTGTGTCTAAACATGGAACACCGCTTTGTGGGGGCAGGGTCAGCTATTTCTGACCCCCTCGCTCACCCCAAGAAGCACATGCTCTGGGTTGGCTAAACTGGACCCATCTTCCCAAATTTCCGTCACCAGAATTCTAGCTCGGTTATGGATGTTTCTCTTTTCCTTATCCCAGAGAGAAATTCAGCTGTCAGTTTCTTACGGGGGGGTGGGGGGGAGGAGAGGAAGATCAAGCTAGAAAAATCTTCTGAAAACTCTTAGTGGATGATTATTGATAGGCAAAAGTATAAAGGAGAGTTACCCTGGGGCAGAAGTTATTTTAGAAATAAAAATAAATAAAGACGCTTACGACTTAAAAATAACTCCTAATAGTTGTATAGAAACCATTACAGCATGTTGTTAGCTAACCATCAACTTAGGATCTAACACAGATAGCAAAATTTCTCCAACAGTAAAAACAAAAGCAATGAAACCAAAAAAGTGCATGTGGTCCCACCCCATGATCATGTCATTCCAGGGTCCCCATAGAAGCACTCACTTCCCATCTGTAGTGATGTTCCCGGGATCAGAGACCCGGGACTGGACCAGGAGTCCAGTCTGAGTTACAGGCCTGCGACTTCCCAGTCACTTCAGCCAGAGCCTCAGTCTTCCTCAAGGTCTAAAAATACTTTCACTAACTCATTTCCGCAGTTGGGAGTCCTACCCGGCCAGCATCATGGAGCAAGCTCTGAACACGCCAGTGGCACTGTATGAAATTAGTACTACAGTTCACCTCTTAAAAATATGTGGGCGTATGTGGGGTCCTGTCTGACCTCAAGAAAACGACTATACAAACAAGCAGATAAAAGGGGCTCCCTGGTCTCGGAGTGGTGACCCTTTTCATGAATGTGTTTTCATCTAAAGTGCTGAAGCATGAAATCGTCACAGTCTCACTCCAAAACATGTAGCCACGCGAGGTTCTGCTGCTCTCATTTATGCTAACATCAATCCCCACCTGTCTTTCCTGTGAATGGCCATTTTATTCCGCTTGCTCCAATGCTATATCATTTCATTTTAGTGTACTGTTGGCTTATATAAATGCTATTAATGATCTGTTTTGCTTCCCAGACTTTTCACTCCGCCCTTAAAACCTGGATGCATTGCTCTTGATCATCAGGACTGGTCCCTCCCAAGCCTCCACCCACCTCTCTGGTTTCTCCTTGTACTAGCTAGTTTTAATTATTAACTTAACGCAGGCTAGCATCATGGGACGAGAATCTTAATGAGGAATTCTCTGGATCAGGTTGGCCTATGGATGTGTCAAAGACATGTCTGTAGGAGGTTGTCTTAATGGTTAATTGATGTAGAAGACCCAGTCCATTATGGGCGGGATCATTCCCTAGGCATAGTCTAGGCCCTGAACTATGTAAAAATAGAGAAAGATAAGTGAAAGCCAGCGAGAAAGGATTCATTTATTCTCTCTCATCCGTTGGCTATGGATGTGATGCCCTCAGTCCCTGCCTTCACCTCCCCACAATAATGGATTGTAAGCTAGAATTGTCAACTGAATGAATCTGTTCCTCTCCTAAGTTGTTTTTGACAGCGTATGTTCTAGCAACACCAGCAATGAAATTAGAAAGCCCCTGTATGTTTATATAGACAATTTCTGACTTAGACACTTTCAAATTGATGAAGAGTTCAGAAACCTAGACATAGTCATTCTGATTTCTACTTTTAGTGCAAAGTTTACTAAATCAAATGAAACATTGAACATTTTCTTATAAAATGGACTTCGTGCTAGGTGACTTTGCCCAACAGTCCGTCCACTAATGAGAGAGGTTCTGAGTACACTCAGAGTAAGCTAGGCTTAGCTGCCATGGTTATGTAGGTCAGGAGGATTAAAGACATTTCCAACACACTATGTTTTGAACTTTCAGTGAGTTCATTGGGCATAGCTAACCTCATCATAGGTCAGGAAGTATCTGCAGACAGAGCACAGACAATTCTGGATCTCCCCATCCTGGTTTTATTTGGTATTGTATGCCTTTCTAATAGATAAAATGATTCAATTCAGTACATAGAAAGTGATATCTCATTTTCTAATTTTAAACTGATTCCTGTTGGCACCTCTTCATGTGTTGATTATTTGAGGTTAGGAGAGTTTTCTAAATTTCTAAATATTGTTTGATCAGGTAACTGATTGTGTGAGAGTTACCATCTTTTATCCTGCTCCTGTTTTTTTCTTTTTGTTTTTTTTTTGTTTGTTTTTTGTTTTTGTTTTTTTTTTTTGGTGGGGGTTGAATTGCCTAGATATTAGGCCTCCTTCCACTCCGCCCTTTAGTCTGACTCTATCCATAGTAAGTAGACCGTAAATCTTGTTCCGGCTTTGTGGTTGGCACTGCTCCTAGGACCCTTCCGAGCAGCCCCTTCTCCCTCTCCAGCCCAGCGACCCCCATATGGTAAGTATTCCACCCCAGTAAGAAAAACTGACCTCGTAGCTCCAACTCTCCTATTGTCCAATATGTGAATTCAAAGCCCCTCACGGGCCCAGTCTGAAGCCATACAACCGCTTTGCTTCTTAACACACCTCTGCCTTGCATGAGTGGCTCACTCTTCAGAGACACTCTTGTCCTTCCCCCTTCTGTGGTAATTGTCCGTCTCCTGTTGCTTCTACATTTGAGAATTTGGAATGATTTGTCACTTTATTTTTGCACTCAGTAGACCATCAATATTTGCACATCTTAGAAAGTATGACCTCTACGGTGTAAGACAAATCCCAGTGCTACACAATGTTACAGTGGTTACAGTCCTAATCACAGCATAGTTTGTAACTAAGGGAAAAACACTCGTCTCTATTATATAGGTCAGGGAGCCTTGACAAAGCAGATGTATTGAAAGTAGGACATATACCCATTGGCAAGTGTAGTTCTTGTGCCCGGTGATGGTTACCCACGCCTTTAATTCCAGCACTGGGGAGGCAGAGGCAGTTGGACCTCTGCATAGGAGTCCAGTTTGGTCTACAGGGCGAGTTTCATGTCAGCCAGAGCTACACAGAGAAATTCCATCTCAAAAAAAAAAAAAAGTATAGTTCTTATCACTCCACCACACAACAAGGAAAATTCTCTTTGCATCTGATGGAGATCATTACAGGAAACCACAACCAATCAAAAGCAGAGTTGTGGAGCCCAGTGTTTCCCAATGGAAACATCTGTCTTGCAACCTAAGGCTCAGGGAACATTGTGGAAGAGGGAATGGAAGGGCTTAGAAAGGTTTTAAAGAACCAGAGGATGAGGGAGTCTGCTGTGAAACTGTCTCCTAGGTATGTCAGAAACTATACCCATGAAGCCCCACCAACATGTCTTCCTAGACACAAGCCGAACAATGCCAACAACAATAGACACGCTAAAGCAGATGAGGGAAAGCCCAGGAGGCCTCAACTCTACACAAAGAACTACAGGCGACTAAGACATGGTGAGAGCAGGAGGAATTGTCTTCCCGGGGGAGCACATACCAGTTGGTTATTCCTTAAACGCTGAATTCTGCTTCAAAACAGATGGGGGTTCTAGGCAAAGACTGCTTGATTCTTACTGGGAATTAGTTTATGGGAAAGCCTCCTTGTTCTCTTTCAAATCCATGATCTCTTTTTTCATTAATTGTTGTTTTACACACACGCACACAAACACACACACACTCGCGCGCACGTGGGACCTATGGTTACCCAAAGAGACAGGCTAGTGCAGGAGGAAACCAGCTAACCTGTGGTAAGCTCTTTCAACACAGTATTGGCAAATCCTTTGGGTCAGTCACGTGGCATGCATGATTAGGCAATGCTCACAGAACAACACAATCAACAAGTGGCCAAACCTAGAGTTAAGCTCACATCTGCTTCAGCACAAAGCGCGAATTCACCCCATGCCTTCCGTGTTTGTCATTTTGCTGCGTGTAAATTTGGAATCCGCCCCATGGGAGGCCTGTGAGTGGAAAAGCTCCTTCAGCTGTAAGACTACCCACCCTCGGGGAGACAAGAACTCTCTAGAAAAATCACTAGAAACTTGCCACAACTTGAGCAATTGTTGATTGGAGGCATAAGGATATGCGAAGACTGCTTGCTTCTTATCTGGGAATTAGTTTATGGGAAAGCCTAAACGTTTCCTTCTCCAGCACTGAAACGCTCAGAAGTTTCTAGAGCCCCTCTCTATCAACATCACCATCCTGAGAAACCTAGCGCTCCCTGAGTAAGTTCTAGCCAGGAGGCTCTCCACTTCAAGCCATGACTTCAGCAGAAAGAGACATTATTAACACTCTGTTTTGTGGCAGAGCACAGGTTGTAAAATGACGTTCCCTTCAGAGGCTAATTGAGATAATTATAGTTTGCCTCCCAGGACTCTCCCTGAGGATCTGGCTGGCTTTGGTTGTCGTCATTACTGCTATTCTTCTAAATTACTGGGCAGGGAAGGATTGCAGGGCTGAGTCTACTTCAGGCAAAGCAATGGAAGGACGGCAGGTTCTCCATTGTAGACATGATCGCCGTCCAGAGCACACTGCGCCTACATTTGGCGGAATTAATCGGAAACACAAGCAAGTGTCTTAATTGCTTTCTCCCGTGGGTCAACTTTTCCAAAACCCAGATGTACTACGTTATTCCTTACACGCCAAATTCTGCTTCAAAACAGATGGGGGTTCTAGAACACCAGCTATCCTGAGTCAGCAGCTTCAAGGGGTCAAGGACATCGTGGGTCTAAGTCCCAGTCCTATCATCTGAGATGGGTCACAGGCTAACTTCTTTTATGTTCTTGGGTCTTATTTCTATAATATAGGATAACAGAAATTCCTTCGTCAGAGGTAGCCATGAGGACCAGCGGAATTCGCACATGTACCTACACAGTGCAGAGTCTGGCCTTGTGTCCTGCTCTGTCTTGTTGGCTCCTACCAGTGCATCCGGGGTCAGGCTGCAAGCCTTTCTGAGCTGGGCTGGGGCTGATGTCAGATGATCCCAATCATCCTCTCTTACCGTTTCCCACAGCGTGAGCTCTCCTTGGTCAACTGTGGCCTGAATGCATTAGACAGAAAATTCCAGAAATAAAGAAGTCACAGGTTTTAAATTGCGTGCCCTTCTTGGTTCCAGGATAAGCTCTCACCCCGTCCAGCTGTGTCTCATCTGGAATGCGAATGATCCCTTTGTCCAGCACATCCGTGCGGCGTCTGTTGCTTGCTCATTAGTCACTTCGTCATTGCATTTATCAGACCAGCTGCCGAAGCACCGCAGTGTGTCTCTACAGGGCTCGGTGTGTTCTGCTGTTTGGGGCATCCGCTGTATGTATATCTTGATAGATTCTCTTAGGATGGGGGCACACTAACGATCAGTTGAATATCCTTAATCCAAAAAATAATGCAACGCAAAATATGACAAACTCCAAAACTTTTTGATTACCAAGATAATATCACTAGTGAAAAAGAACTATAGTTGGCCTTACATGACAGATTACAGTCAAAATGAAATCACAGTCGGAAATAATTTAGTATATTAAGCTATATATACAGGGTAGATATGACCTATAGCCTATATATAACCGGATGCTTAGACTTGCCTCACAATCACAAAGCATCTTATTATGCATATGGAAATATTAAAAATCTGAAAAAGAAACTGAAACCTGAAACACGTCTGGTCCTAAGAATTTGGGAGGAGTGATGCAGCCCATATTACAAATGAAGGCAACAGTCAAAACCTAGAGGGATTGCAGCCAATGCGAAGTAGAAGTGGTGGCAATGGAAGAGATAATGGGGTAAGGAGGGTCTGGCCTCGGCTCTGTCACACACCAGCTTGGGGATCTCGGACCACACGTCTCCCCTTCCTCTGCCACCATGTCCCTTCTGACAATGGTAACATCAGAATACACCATTTCTTCATTCTTATTCTTCCATCTTAAGACATCAGACCAGTGCCTGGGTCAGGCAGAGCTGCTCTTGGAAAGTCAGATTTTTAGTCTTTACACGGTCATCATTTACATGTATATTGGATCAGCTACCTAAAATAAAGAACCCTGACTAGAATAAAGACCCTTGAGAAGAGACCCCGAGGGGCTCCTCTTCCAATATCCAGGAGTATTTCTGAGCTTGGAAACTAGGGAGGGGAGGGACTGGATCCCTCAGGCTAATAACAAACACAGAGACAGAAAAGGCATTATCCCGGAAACTTTTCATCAACTGAGATTGCAAGCTGTTCAGAGACAACCTTGGGGCCCCGATTCCACGACTACCATAACCAACAAGTGGCTGCAAAATCCTGTCTTTTGTTATCTTTGAGAAGGACAGGTTGAGGGCCGCTCATGAGCGTATCACCTTAGTACCAGAGAACTCTGGTTGTTGTTCCCTCTAGTTCTTTACAATAACCATGGGTGAATTCTATTCATTGTTGGGCTTTGCCCAGCCATCCCCGACTGGGAGTTTTAGATTAGCAGCAGAAGAGAAAGAATAAAAGTGGAGAAGATCAAAGTCAAAGCCAAGGTTGACCCAGGGAGCAAGTTCCCAAGTCACCTGAGAAACAGGGAACTTGAGCTCACAGGCAAATTCAAGACTGTCCAGAGAGAAAGAAAGAGCATGTTCTAATAGCCCTCCAGAGAGATGAGTCTTGTTTTAGGATGTGGATGGGGACCTCTGAGTGCCTACAGTCCACTAGGTACAAATCCTCTTGGGGTCTAAGCCATCAAAACCTGCAACACTACTGATATAAGCCACAAAAGTCATGCCTCAATCCCTGTGATGGTTTAAATGAAAATGGTCCTATAGGCTCATATATTTGAATGCTTGGTCCCTAGCTAGTGGAACTGTTTGAGAAGGATTCTGGGGTGTGGGCTCATTGGAATAGGTATGACCTTGTTGGAGGGGGGGTGTCACTAGGGCTGGTCTTTGAGATTTCAAAAGCCCAAGTCAAGCTGGGTAGTGGTGGCACATGCCTTTAATATAGCACTCAGGAGGCAGAGACAGGCAGATCTCTGTGAGTTCAAGGCCAGCCTGGTCTACAAAAGCTGGACAGACTCCTAATGTGTCTCTCTTCCTGCTGCCTGTGGATCAGAATGTAAAGCCCTTAGTTAGTGCTCTAGCACTATGCTTGTCTGCTTCCTGCCATGATAATCATGGGCTAACCCCCTAAAACTGTAAGTAAGCCCCCAGTTAAATGCTTTCTTTATAACAGTTCCCTTGACTACGGCGTCTCTTCACAGAAAGAGAACAGTAACTACGACAATCCCCTATGGTAGTGTTGGGACTGTACCAAGTTGATACAGTTCAACTAGTTTTACCCTGCTCACCCAGTGTGAAATGAGCCAACAGATATGAGCGGGGAAAGGCAGCACACCCATCCTGCCCACGTACCAGACTCAGCTCAGTGCCCTATGGTGCCTAGAAATGCACCAGCCTAACCGGGGACTCAGCAAACTAATGGTAACCCAAAGGGGGCTGTGATAACATCTATTTGGAGCCTTTGCATGGACCTTCACCTCCCTCTGAGCGTCAGTTCCTCTATGATGATACTAATACCAGCCTGCAGTGCAGTGAGAACATGGGGGGGAAGAGGGGGACACATGGAAACTACCAGGAGACTGGAAACACGCACCAAGACTGGGCATACAAGATGACAAAGCTATCCCCTCCTTGACAGAGATGGCCCTGGATGACCTTATGTTACTTGAGACGAGCTAGGTCAGGCACAGAAAAATTGACTCTTTCTTTGATAAACACAACTTTTTGTCAAAAAATTTTCAAGAAAACTGTCACTTTGTTTCTAGCAAATCTGTCCAGATACTAATATTTTAGAACGACATAAAGGAAAAAAATCTATTTTCTCACATTTACCTAAAGCAATATGCATACCTCTCGAACACACAAATGCACATGTACACACACACACACACACACACACACACCTTGCCAGCTCAGCTCTGCTGCTCCCGGGGGCTTCCATCTCAGTGAATGGGGTCTGCATGACTCAGTATCCAGGAAGTCATGACTCAGCACCCAGCCCGTGACTCAGCACCCAGGAAAGGCTTGACTTGACACTCAGGAAGACATGACTAACTCTATGTCTCACTCCCAGGCCCAATTCCAATTTCTTGCTTCGTTTTACTTTTACAGTGTTCTCAGTCTCCTTCCCACTCTCACCTACAACAGCACCCTCTCACCTGGACTATTCCAGCGACCTCCCAGTAGCTGTTTGCTTCTACCCATGCCCCTTTGACACCATTCTCCCTGCCCTAGCACGGAGTGAGGTCTCTGGGCTGCAGCTCTGCAGTCAGGACATAGAAAGACCTTCAGCTTTCACGTGACAGGAGAGGAAAAGTTGAATCCACTCCCTAAGGAAGGGACAAAGAAAGTGCCGTCACCTTGTTGGGGTTCTCACCAGCAGAGAAAGCAGAAAGCCTTGGTCTGGAGACAGGCTGATCATGAAGCAAGAGGGACTGGGGGACCCTGGAAGTCTCCTGCATATGACTGGCTTCAGGCTTGACAGACAGAATATGTCTGGAGCAGTAAGTCCCAGGACCAAAACCAATTGTTCATGAGGGCTGGGGTCCTGAAGATCCACCTGGGGTCCTCTGCTTTGGCTCACGTACAAGACGTGTCTGATGTACCAGCCTGAAATTCTCCGGGGTCTCAGGCCTGCTGAGTCTAACACTAGAGATGACAAGAGGAAGTCCTAAGTTTTAAAGTCCATTTTATTCTTTGTTGTGGTGGCGGTGGTAGTTGTTGTTTTGAGATAGTTTATCATGTAGCCCAGGCTGGCCTGGAATTTGTTCCGTAGCAAGTTCAAGGTATATGCCACATTCAGTTTTATGTGGTGCTGGGATCCACCCTAGGGCTCTGTGTATACTAATCAAGTTCTCCACCACCCAAGCCACAGCCTTGGGCTGCCATTTTGATTCGGATGCTTAGAGAGCAAGCTCTTAAGTTTGTAAAAGTCTATGCTATGGACAAAGTACTACTTATGAGACTGGCCTCCTCTGCCTGACATCCTCTGGGCATCATTTATCCCCTTGACTTATAAGTTGGTGTTTTTCTACCTTAAAATTTCATTTTACACCAGTCAGAATGGCCAAGATCGATAAAACAAATGATAGTCATGCTGGTGAGAGTATGGAGTAAGGCTAACCTCATCCATTGCTCGTGAGAAAACTTGTACAGCCACTGTGGAAAGCAGTGTGGTAGTTTCTCAGGAAACTGGGAATACATCTATCAAGATTCAGGCATCCTACTCTTGGGGCATATACCCAAAGAGCCTATATCCAACTACAGAGATACTTGTTTAACCATATTCATTGCTGCTTTATTTGTAATAGTTGAGAATTGGAAACAGCCTAGATGTTCATCAACAGGTGAATAGATAACAAAAAATGTAGCACATTTACACAGTGGAATATCATTCAACTGCAAAAAAAAAAAAACCTGAAATCACTAAATTCACGGATAAATAATAGAGCTAGAAAAAATTCATCCTGGATGAGGTAATCCAGACTCAGAAAGATAAATGCTGTATGTATTCTCTTATATGTGGATATTAGCTGTAAAGCTTAAGAAGCAGACAGGTTGTAAGAAGGTTGTACTATCTGTACAACCACAGAGGTTCTGTATAGTGTATGGGACCAGGAGGGAGGGAATGATCTCCAAAGGAAGGGGAAAATGAATATATGGTTAGAGAGAAATGAGGGGGAGTCAAGAATGGGAGGATTCAATGGTGAGGAGGAAGGAAGAAAGGGTAAAGAAAGGAATACAGGGAGGGAGAGCTAACACTAAAGGCCATTTGAGGTATCATATAGAGATCTACTACTTCAAAAGCTTCTTAAAATATACATATATATGAAAGAAATCTAACTGGAATCACCAAATAATAGGGGAAACTGTGCTCCAGCTAGACATATTTCACCACCAAGTGAAACTTCCAGTGCCAGGAATGGGTTACTCCTAATTGAGTTGTTGACCAAAGGGACCCCAAGGCAAACCTCTAATAACTCAGATTATTGTCAAGGCTATTGCTCGCCAGAAACTGATGGTAAAGCCCTATTGATGAAGACAACTGTTACATATCTCATTGAACACAGAGAAGACAAGCTGGTGCTTAACTAGAGCCTTCCCCCATGCTGACTAGTGTTCATAGTACTGGAAGGTACTCCGTATACTACCAGAGGAGAAAAGTAAACACCAACCACTATAAACCCTGAAATCTATGACAGTGACCTGTCTGCATGATATGCTGATGCAATAGTGGCACAAATATCGTGGAAGTAACCAACCACTATCTGGCTGGATTTTAAAGCCACCCCATGATGTGGAACCCATGCCTGACACTGCCCCTATAACCAAGTACCTGAGACCAGGAAGGACATAGAACAACGGGGAAACCAAACACTCCTGTTTGATTAAAAGGATGTAGCAATAAAATGACTCCAAATGGTATTTTTGCTGTACTCATAGATCAGTGTCTCACTCCGCCATCATCAGAGCAGTAGACAGCCAATAGAAAATGAACTCATTAGTGGTTTTATAGATTATTTTTGTCTCATATTGCTTTGTCTGGGCTTTTATTTTTAATCTTACTGGGATTTTGCTTGTCTATTATGATTTCTGATTTTGTTTTTATGGATTTTGTCTGTGTGTATGCACATGTGTGTGTGTTTCTTGTGCTTTTTTTATTGGTTTTGTTTTATTCTGATTTTTTTTTTGAGGAAGGCATGAATGGAGTTGAGTGGGTGGGGAGTTGGAGGGATCTGGGAAAAGATGGGGGAAAGGAAACTGTGATAAGAATATATTATATGGATTTTTAATTAAAAAATCAGAAAAATGTAAGTTGTTATTTGTCTGTCTGTGCTTGATTTTAGTTTTAAAGATGATTCTGTACTCCAAGGAAAGGAAGGATGGACAACTTTAAAAGAGAATGGTCCCCTCTGCTCCAGCATGGAAGATCTGAGAGGTGCTTGGCAACCAGTTAGTCTGACTTAGTGTTCTTGGTGATGAGGGGGTCTGGTGATTAAAGCCCTGTAAAAGAGTTGGGGTCAACCCAAGAGGACTCTAGTAGACACACAACAGGAGCTGCCAGCTGTTTGTGTCCCAAGTGGCCCCTATCAATGGAATGGGTTGATAGAAAAACTATACTGTCTTCATCAACACTAGAGATTAGCTTTCAGCTATATGGAGCTCTGGCTGGGGAAGCCATTTATAGTAACACTAGGTTAGTCATTAAAAACTAAGGCTTGTTGAAGACCAGCCAGGCCCAAGTAAAGAAATTGGGGGCAGAGGGCCCAGCCCAACAGCATTGCTGGGTGTTTGTAACTCTTGCTAAGATGACCAATTCCAGCGATGGGCGTCAAGCCAGGAAGTCACCCACAAGTTTGAGGTCCTGCCTCCTTTAAATGTCTCTTTACTGGAGGGGTGAACACAACGTTCAAGATGGCCAAGGGGCCAACATGAGAATCGAGTGAGCCACCCACATGAGGCAGAAGAAAGCTATAAAAATTATCTTTTTCCCACCAGAAAGCTTTTCAGTGTCAACTTTGGAAATTTCAAAACTCCAGCATTTGATTGACAAACCTCTCTTCAAGTCAAAACCGTACTCCCAGGCTCTGCCATCCTTCTTGACCTTGAGATAAAGTTTGTGGATCTTAGCAGGTTAGAGGAACAAGTTGCAATTCACTGCCCCCTGAGTCTTGATAGAGGGATGACAGTTCTGTAAGGGGGGGTGGGGGAATGGAGGAGATAGTGTAGGCCAGGCTGAAGAAGATACAGCTGGGAAACACACTTGGTGTTCTAACATGCTCTCGGCTGGGCCTAGCTTCCTCTTCCGTAGGATGAAGGGAGCTTATGAACATTATTCTGTCTTTGACTTCTGGGTAGCTGGAGAGGAAAATTCTATCCATCCTGCTGATCAAGGCTTCCTTTCTCTGTTGTAACTCCTCCCCCAGCCCATTGTAAGCTGACTTCACTATTCATCTCCTTGATTAAACCTATTATCCCAAGATAAAAGGAGAACGAGTAAGAGAGCACAGTAGAATTTGCATAACCCAACCCTGACCCCCAAAAAGCATATAAACTCAAACGTCAACCAAGTGATGAAAAGCAGGACCAGGTCCACAGCCACACGGTGAAGAACACGGTTGGCTGTTACCCAGTGAGAGGACACAGTGAGGAAAGATACTTGCCACCAAGTCTGACAACATGAGTTCAAACCCCAGGACCAATGCAATAGACTCTCACAAATTATCCTCTGACCTGCACACACAGACACACACGCACATGCACACACGCACATGCACACACACACACACACACAAATAAATGAATGAATACAAAAGCATTTTTAAAGAAGTGTTGAGCTTCTACTGTCAGCCAGATGTGGTGCAAAGAACTCTCAGCTCATCAGCTTGTTCAGGTCCCCTAACTGCTCTACCAGGTCAGGCCTCTAGCTGCCCATTAAACAGACGAGAAGAGCAGAAGCTGACAAATCCCATCTGGGAAGTGTCTAAGGCAGACTCTGAACCTAAGAAGCCATGACTCTGAAACCCTCATTTCTAGCTTCCACCCAGCAATGTTTCTAAAGAAAAGTATTCAACAGAAAGGAAATTTTGTAAGATTTTTCAAACCGTACTTAACATTGTACCAAGCCACCCACAGCTCAGGAACGAGACAGGGCTGCTCATCGTGATTCTGGGTAAGAACTGGGTGTTCCCCTGGACTGTGCGGGCTCGCCCATGGCTGGATACTGATCCAAGATAGCAGACTCATGATCTGGCATTGTACTGACCTCTGCTCAAGAGATGGAGGTCAGCTGTGTCATTCATGTGGGCATGACAGGATTTCCAGGAGCAGGAAGAGGGGGAGCCTAAATGCAGGAGCATTTCCTATGCCTCTCGTTCTCATCACATTTGCTGAGGTCAACAGATGGCAAGGGCAGTCTCTTCTTCTTGAAGGCACTTGCCAGATAGGAAGAATTCATGGCCTTATTCTGCAGGCCATCATACCCATCCACACACACACATACACATGCCTCGGGACAACTTCTGCTACAGAATCATCAAAAAACACAGGCTGCTGGGTCCCGGCTCCAAGGTGTCTGAGGTAGCTAGTCTGGGGAAGGGCCAGAAAATGCAGAATTTGCATTCAGATTCTCAGAGGTTGTCCATGTTGGGAGTCTGGAGCACCCCATTGTAGTCCTCCCTTAAGAAGTAAAGACAGGCAAATTCAAATCCACCCTTAATCCTCTCGCTCCCCTCTGTCCATCTCTGCTCTTTCTGTCTCCCCCTTTAAAGCTTTCAAATGGTTATATTCACTTCATTAGAATCTGGCTGCTCCAGGCTGCAGCAGGGCCTCCTTCCCCAGCCACTATCCTGTGACAGAGAGAAGCCAGCCACAGAGGAGCTCAGAATATCCCCCCATGAAGCTGGCAAGACTTCCATGCATTTGGGCAGCAGAGTGGCAAAGAGATCAGGTGGACCCAGTCCTGGTCCGGCAAACCTGACTCAAGGCCAGCAAAGAGACAAGCAAGAAATCCTGGAAGCAAGGACACACACCAGCCACAGTCCTGACCGCAGCCTAGGAGATCTCTAGAAGGTTCCCAGAACCACATGTTCATACATCCTGCAGTCCACTCCAAATCTCCTTCCTTACTCTTTATTCCCACCTTCTGTGTTTTTCAGTAAGCTGTCACAACAAAGCTGCTGCAATGGAACACACACTAGGGTGCTGAACCCCAACACCCGCTCTGTAGCTGCTTTCATCCCGATAATTAATACATTAAGCCCAGAAGGTCCATATATCTGTAGACATAACACTCCCACTGAGTTGTCGGGAACAGTGGTCCTGCCAAGCCATAAACATCTAGCTATTGGCTTATTCAAGGTCAAGATGACCACATTAGAGATAAGACAAGTTAAAGGGGACAGAAGATGGGGAGATGCTTGGAGTAACTATTAAGAATTCCCCCAGCCTGTTCCTAGTCAGGTCGTTGACAGGGTACCACTCTTTCACCTGTATTTCACATGGCAAAGTACTGGGAATAACTAGGCTGGTAAGAAAGCCCCGTGGCTATTGTTCTAACTTAATTAACCGTGTCAACGAGATCTTTGAGGAAATGCCTTCATTTCAAGGTTCTTGAAAAGACAGACTGTTTTAAGCACTTCTGAGTACTCTGGAATACCAGAAGATTTCAACTGGCAAGGACCCACAATCACTAATTATAGACCTTCTTAATTGGGCCTCACGAAGGATCTCCTTACCAGGTAACACTCGTTAACTTATGTTCAACTGCGGTATGTATTTAAGGAAGATTAAATTCTCCGCTCAAATCTGCATTCACAAAGTTCCCTGTGCAATGGAATATTCTCAAACTAATCGCCTTGAGATTGCTGTACAAATTGGCCCTTCCTCACTTTGTCAAGGTGGTAGAATTGAAAACTGCTCCCAAAACCTACAGACATAATGATACGACTTTGTGATCCTTTAGGTGAAAATTGTAGTGATGTTCCAAGTCCAGGACTTTGGTAACATCTTTGTATACTCATCCCAAGGGGACCCCAAACTGATGGATCAACGGACAAGAGTGGCCAGAGGGAATTATTCAGGAACATGAAAACGAGGCATCGGTTTTTCCTCCCTAGACATGACATTAAGCTCCTTAGTTGCTTTATCTCCCTGGGGTCTTGGAAAGCCTATAAAAAACACTCTTGGGGTACCCACGTCTCAAATGCAAACAAAGGCAACTATCCCATTATGTGGAGGGAGGTGAGACATCAGACAAGTCCCGCCCTTTATCACTCTGTCGACCACTGGTCTTCATCCTCTCAAATGTGCTCCGACGCCCCTTCTGAGTCCAGATCCACGCAGCCTGGGACCAAAGGTCTTAAAGGCTTTTCTGACAATATCAGAGAATAAAAGATACTAGAAGGATAACAGTGAGGAAGGAAGTGGGGCAGGGAATGAGCAGGCAGAGGCAGAAAGACAGGAATTCTTCAAGGAACACACAAAGGCTTGCTTTGTCTTCTTTCTGTTGCCAAGGTAATGTGACTATAAGCCGGACTGCTCTCAACAAACCTGCAGGAGTACCACTCACAGTTTTTAAAAAGGCCTTTCTCGAAGCAAAAAAATCAAATGGAAAAAAGAAAGCATACTTAACAAATGATGTTGGCATAATTGGATGTCAACATGTAGAAGAATGAAAATAGATCCATATCTACCACCATACATAAAACTAAAGTCCAAATGGATCAAAGACCTTAACATAAAGCCAACCACACTGATTCTCATAGCAGAGAAACTAGGAAGTACACTTGAATGCATTGGCACAGATCACTTCCTAAATATAACCACAGCAGCAAAGACACTGAGAGAAAAAAAATAATGGAACCTCCTGGAACAGAAAAACTTCTGTAAAGCAAAGGACATGGTCAACAAGACAAAATGACAGCCTACAGAATGGGAAAAGATCTTCACTAACCCCACATCAGACTGAGGACTGATCTCCAAAATATACAAAGAACTCAAGAAATTGGTCATCAAAAGAACAAATAATCCAATTAAAAAAATGGAGTACAGACCTAAACAGAGAACTCTCAACAGAGGGATCTAAGATGGCTGAAAGACACTTAAGGAAATGTTCAACATCCTTAGTCATCAGAGAAATGCAAATCAAAACAACTCTGAGATCCCATCTTATACCTGTAAGAATGGCCAAGATCAAAAACACTGATGACAACTTATGCTGGAGAGGTTGTGGGGAAAAGGGAACACTTCTGCATTGCTGGTGGGAATGCAAACTGGTACAGCCCCTTTGGGTATCAGTATGCCAATTTCTCAGAAAATTAGGAACCAACCTACCTCATGACGCAGCAATACCACTTTTGGGTATATACCCATAGGATGCTCAATCGTGCCACAAGGACATGTGCTCAACTATGTTCATAGCAGCATTGTTTGTCATAGCCAGAACCTAGGAACAACCTAAATGCCTCTCAATTGAAGAATGGATAAGAAAAATGTGGTACATTTACACAGTGGAGCACTACACAGAAGAAAAAAAGTAATGACCTGCACACATGTTGTAGGAGCCCACTTGTTTGTTTCCAGCTGCCCAGACTCAAATAACCCACAGAAACTTTATTAATTATATCACTGCTTGGCCTATTAGCTCTAGCTTCTTATTGGCTAGCTCTTACATCTTAATTTAACCCATTTCTTATTAATCTGTGTATTGCCACATGGCTGTGGCTTACTGGCAAGGTTCTGCCCTGCATCTGTCTCAGGCAGTGGCTATATGGTGTCTCCCTGGCTCCGCCTTCTTTCTTCCAGAATTCAGTTTAGTTTTCCCCACCTAGCTCTGTTCTGCCTTGCTAACAGGCCCAAACAGTTTCTTTATTCATTAACCAATTAAAACAATACATAGACAGAAGGACTTGCCATACCACACACGCATTTTTTATATATATTTTTATGAGACATGAGAATGGTTTGAGACAGAAATGGAAGCTGGCCCAGCCGAACTACGATCAGTGTGTTATTCAGATACTTGTTCATGTGTGTGGAGAATGTGTGAGGTGCACCCATGTGGAAGCCATAGATTGAGGTCAGGGATCTCCCTCTATAGTTCTCTACCTCAGTTCTTGAGGCAGTGTTTGTCTTTGTACTCAGAGCTCATATTTGGCTGGAGGTCCTCCTGGCTCCGCCTCCGCATTCTGGGTTATGAGCACACACTGCTGGGTCTGGCCTCGTGCATGGGTGCTGGGAATCTGAAAGCAGGTCCCCAAGCTTTACACAGCAAGCACTTTAACAGCAGAGTTGTCTCCCTAGCCTTGCTGGCTGCTTTTAAACCATTTAATAAGGCCAGCAGGAAACAGAAACAGGCCAAACCTGGGCTTGATTACTATAGGATTCCACAAAGTAATTCAAATGGTCAAAGACAGCCAAGGGTTAGTCAAGGGTCCTCCACGTGCAGACTATAGCTCCATCCCACAAAAGTGCCTTCTGCGGGGAGGTCCTCTCTTTGGTTGTCACTCTGAGCTGGGAATATATATATATATATGCAAAGTGACCCAAGTCTACTTGAGAAACTCACTTATGCTTCATATATGCTTTTTGCAAAGTCTGAAGGTGATTTATGCAATGTTTCCCTTGATTTTGTGTATGAAATCAAGTTGTACAATGTGGCCCTTGAAGAAATTTCAGATTTGGGGGATTAACAATGCTCAAGCTGTTTGTGAAGTAACAGAAACCCAGGAGCAACCCACAGTGATTCTTTTTTTTTAATATTTATTTATTTATTATGTATACAATATTCTGTCTGTATGCCTGAAGGCCAGAAGAGGGCGCCAGACCTCTTTACAGATGGTTGTGAGCCACCATGTGGTTGCTGGGAATTTAACTCAGGACCTCTGGAAGAGCAGGCAATGCTCTTAACCGCTGAGCCATCTCCCCAGCCCCCCACAGTGATTCTTTGTGGCTTCTTGTGGCTTTGCTTTTGATTTCACCTTGGTCCCTCTTCCCTGTGTTCTTCTCCTATTCCTCTGCTTGACTTGGTCCCCAAGACATCTCCCAGTCTAACAGGCAGAGACTGAGTAGCCCAGCATCCTAGCACACATCCTGTAGGGCACCTCTCAGCCCTTAGCATCTTTTCCTTCTTCTCTATTTTCAACAAAGCAAGTGTAAGACAGAGCACCATTTCCCCTAGGAAAGCACATCTCCAGACCTAGTGTATGGTCACAGTCATGGATGAGAGATCCTCTTCCTGCTGGGGCCAAAGGGTCAAGGACATGGAGTTCCCCTCTGAGAACTGCGCTGGGTTAGATGACTGTGCTTGGACAAGGGGATGTTCCCAAAAAGACAATGTTCCCAACAACCAGGGTATATCTTGTTGTTTCCAGGAATCAATAAGTCTGGGCTAAATTTTGACAAATCTAGTCTTCTGGTTGGGGACGGGAGAACAGAAGCAGAGAATCATTCAAGAAAAGCCTCAGTGTGGGTTGCACAGTCCTGAAGAGGGGTCTTGCTTGCTCCTGGAGCAAGTGTAAGTTGTTGACTTAAGGGCACTGCTCCATTCTTGTTCCTGGAGGAGCCTGAACTCCAGCAAAGAGACATATCAACAGCCTAAATGTTCTAAAAGCCTTAAATGCTTCATCTGCAGAGTTTGTGCCAATCCTTTAGGCTGGTAGTAACTAAGCCTCCATTCCAAATGCATGAGCCAAGTCTTGCAATTTAAGAACACTGGTGTATGGGTGAGAGTAGCGAGGGCAATGTAAAGGCTGTCACGCCAAGCAAATAAGCAGAAGTAAGATGCAGACACAGAACACTTGGGTGTGAGCATGGTGGGGAAGTACTCTATAGAATAACATGCATTCAGTAAAGGTATACTGTAGACAGAAGTTTCTATCCCTCCTGGTCCTACAGTCATTCAGCTCCAATTAAACACACAGAAGCTTATATTAATCAGAAACTGTTTGGCTTATTGCTCAGGATTATCGTTAATCAGCTCTTACAACTTTAATTAACCCATAATTCTTATCTATGTTTAGCCATATGGCTTGTTACCTTTTTCAGTAAGGCATTCTCATCTTGCTTCCTCTGCATCTGGCTTGCGACAGTGTCTCTGCCTTTCCTCCTCCCACAGTTCTCCTAGTCTGGTCGCCCCGCCAATACTCTTGCCTGACTACTATCCAATAAGCGTTTTATTAAGCCAATACGAGTGACAAATATTTACAGTGTACGAGAGCATTCTCCCACAGCAGTGTACAACTGCAAGACTGAAAATGAGCATTGGAGTGATGGCTCCATCGATAAAGTGCTTGTCTTGCAAGCACAAGGACCCGAATTCTATCCTCTAGAACCCACATTTAAAAAAAGAAGGCAGGATGAAAGGCAAGCTGGGCATGGCAGTGTGTGTCTGTAACTCCAGCACTCGGATGTATAAATAGACACATCCTATCTCTGGGGTTCACCACTCAGCTATCCTGCCTTACTTTAGCAAGGGAAAGCCAATGAGGTGGATGGCTCCAGAGGAACAGTTGACCTCAGGCCTCTGCACACTTGCATACACGCACACAAACAGACACACAATCATGTATGCACACAACACATTAAGAATGGAAATGACACTAAACAAAGCTGCTAACGTCCAGTTCCAAAACCTAACCTCCAACTGCTGGCTTCCTCCAAGGGAACACACGGCAGCGTGGTACTGACGCCTGCAAGCCCAGGAAAGAGGGGCTCTTGCTTAAGCTAGACCGGTTTGGGGACAGCGCTAATGAGAGTCCTCCCTGATTCTTCTGCTGTTCCACTACATAATTTATGGGCTCGTCATACACAGTTTTCATTTAATCAAGAGCTATCTTGCCCAACCTTTCAACTGCAGCTAACTTGGTACAAGATGAAATTAGCTCAATACATCACGATGATAGAAATTCCTCTGTGTCTTCCAGGCTCTTCCTGCCAACAAAATGCCAAGGAACCTCGCTGCCTTGGATGACTTATTCCAAAGTTGCAGATCCAGATTTCATTAGGTCTGGTGTAACAGGACATCCTGCCCATGGGCTAATGCGGGCCACATTTGCGAAGTTGACCACATCTGCAAGAGGCAAGCCACCTGCTCAGGGGAGTAGGCCTCCAGAGCAAAGCAGAACATCTAAGGCCCTGCGTAGTTTATGTGCCCTCCGTCTAGTACAGCCTAAAGCAAAAATTTAGAAATTAAAGTAAATTAAGATGGGGAGGGTATTGTCAAGCTGAACTGGGGCCATTCCAGGGCAATAGTTTAAATGAAGTCACATTCCGAATTTCCTGGATCCTGGACCTAGGTATTCAGAGGCTGATGACCACAGTTGCCTTCCTCACGAGAGGGGCCTTGAGTGAATCCTTCACCTCCCTGGGCCTCTCCTTGTCTGAAAAAGGAGAACAGATGTGTGCACCTGCAAGGCTACCGTGAGAACGGGATGACTGCTTTGCCCAGGGAGGGACCCACAGTGACTGCTCAACCCTGACCAGTGTACAGACATGTCTGGTTTGTTTGTTCTAGTTTGGGATCTGTGGGCAGAGCCAGGAAGCTTAAATTCCTTTCCTAGTCAAACCTTCACACACACACACACACACACACACACACACACACACAACCACATGTCCTTCCCTGTCTCCTCATCTTCCTCTCTTCTCAATTTTACTCCTGCTAGAATTCTGCAGGGATTGGCAGAGACAAGACGAACAGGAGGATCAGAAGTCAGAAACAGACAGAGGGACAAAAGCCAGACCCACTCCCATATCGACCCCAAGTGACCTCCAACACACATAGGAGTGCCACCCCAGTCTTTATCCACCCACCCACGCACCACCCAGACACCCCTAAGCACCATACAGTTCTGTGCTGTACACTTTTGAACTCCGTAAAAATGAACTCATCCTTATCCATTCCTGTATGACCTGTGGTTTCCACTCAGAGATACTTTAGATACTTTAGAGATCCTCTCATTAAAGCCTAAGGCTATCATTCATGCATGTTCACTGCTGTGTAATATTCCACTGTGAGCCAAGACCATACTTCCTCCTGCCACTGAGGACCATTTGTGACGTCTCCAGGGTTTTGCTGGCAGAAGGGGTGGCAGTGAGCACCCTCACACAGGTACACATCATCCAAAGATTCCCAAGGTATGCAACCAGAGGACTTTGTGGGCCACAGGTTATACACGTCTTTATTTACTCTGTTTTGACTTGATTATAGCATCGCGTTCTTTTTCCGAACATCTTGTTCCACTTACATCCTGACTTCCTAACTCATGCCAAAAATGCTGTAAACACCTTTGAGGCTGCCATTCCTGTAAGCAGGGGCTGCTTGGGGTTTGGAGCACTGGTTTCATGGGTCCCCACACCAGCCACCTGGAAATTCCAAGTCACAGTCCTTCACCAGGGGATGGAGAGGTTCGTCATGTTCCTGATTTCTGACAAAGAACTCCTTAAAGTGAGAGGTTTTGTGGGCCCCTGGCTTTGGGGATAAAACCTCCCGAGAATCGTCATGTGCTGTCCTGCCCAGGAGTAGAACAGTCTGTTACAGATGCTGTTTTTCACACAGGGACAGTGCCCAACGGCCTCAGACTTCACTTCCAAACTGCCTTTACACACTCCGGCTTTCCCTCCTGGACTGTGATGTCTCTGAATGAGGCAGGACTTTCCCCAGCTCCCGGGACACTGCACGTAAAGACCCCTGCACTGTAAATGCTCAACTCAGCTTCATGTAGTTGAAGTCAAGTGTAATCCCAGGGGCTGACACTACCCTATTGACAAAAATCCGCGTCCTCCTCCTTGTAAACACAGCCCTTCTGCTCATCTTCAATTGGTCAGAATTCAGTCACATGGCCACAGCACGTTGCAAAAGAGGCTGTGAGTTCGAAGCCAGCCTGGTCTACAAGAGCTAGCTCTAGGATAGGCTCCAAAGCTACAGAGAAACCCGGTCTAAAAAAAAAAAAAAAAAAACAATCACACTTTTGTTACGTAATTGATGGAAAGTCAACATCATGCATTGCTAATTAAATGGTAAAAATATGCTTAAAATTTCTAAAAATCAACTTTTTCATAACATGCAAAAATAACAGGAGGAGAGCTGGAGAGTGTTTTGGTTTGCTTTGGGGGTGTTTATTTCTTGCGTGACAGGGAAAGCTGAGTGACAGCATGCTCTCCAAAGGCGGTTGGAGGCTCAAAGTTCTGTCTTATTCCTGCGCCTTACACATATAGATTCTTCCTCTCTCCAACTCACATGATCATGGGTGAACCAGGCACACTGGGAACGACCACACCAGTCTGTTTCCACAGTCCTACAGGCTGCCCAGATGTGGGAATACATCCCCAGAAAGCCCAGCTATTTTAATAAGCCATGGCTAACTCGGGTGATAGAATCCTTCAGCCATGTCAAATATGAAATGCCGCCACAGCTGGTCCAGGGTGGGAGAAATCCCTTCCTCCCTGAGACACCACCCTGCAGCCAGATACACGAAATGAGACCTAAAGTCGGAGCTCATTCCTGCAGCTGCCCTCTGCACCCAGGGGGAGCATAGACGCAGAGGAAAGCAGAGAGGGATGGAACCAGAGTTGGCATTGGTTGGAAGGACATCATCAGGGACAGGAAATAGGTAGAAAGAGAGAAAGAGGCAGTAGCCAAGACAAACCTAATCATCCCAACAACCTTGCAGTGATGTTCTGAAGTCCATGGTCATTTTCAGTTATAGAACAGGGAACATCTTCAGATGTTAAAATGGTTCTTGCGAAAGGCCAGTATGGTAAATGGTCTCCCTGGGACTCATTTGGAAAAGAATAATAGTTTATCCATACATAAAAGAAATAACGATTGTAGCAAGGTCTGAGAGCAGAGGGTTTAAAAAACTGAGAAAGCCGTTCTTGTCCTCAGACTGGTCTCGTGTGGAGACACACCGGGGTGCGGGCAACTGTGATACAATACAGGTCAGTCTCCAAAAGTGGTGATCACCACACTACAAAATTCTGGATGGGAACTGCTGGGCATGACATGGATGAGGTAGTGCAAACTTCAGGGTGAACAGAGGTGGACCAGACAAAGCAGAAAGGAAGCGGTGGTCTGAATGAAAATGGCCCTCATTAGCTCACAGGGAGAAGCACGCCTTTAGAAGGTGTGGTCTTCTTGGAGAAAGTCACTGGGGCTGGACTTTCGGGTCTCAGAAGCTCAAGCCAGGCCCGGTATCTTTCTCTTCCTGTTGTCTGCCAATCTGGATATAGAACTTTCAGCTACCTCTCTGCACCATGTCTGACTGCAGGCCACCATGCTTCCTGCCGTAATGATAATGGACTAAACCTCTGAAACCATAAGCCAGCCCCAATTAAATGCTTTCCTTTATAAGAGTTGCCAAGGTCATGGTGTCTCTTCACAGCAATAAAACTGTGACTAAGACACTCATCCTCCACCACCCATGAAGGACTGCATCACTTCCTTTACAAAGGAAGAAACAGAAGTGCAGGGCGGCTCTATTACTTCCCCAAGATATCCCAGCTAGGAGCTGGCTGGCAGCCTCCCCCACTGGAGGGGCTGATGGTTATAAAAGGATGCCGGGGAGAAGATGGAATGTGTTGTCAACAGATATGAAAGCAGGAAGAAGCTGGATCGTGGAAATCTACACACATCATATGTCAAAGATGATGCCAGGGTCTGGTCTAAGGTCCAGAAAGCTCATGCCACGTTCCACATGGAAAACGAGCTGACAGCAAGCAAGGTTGGGGACGGGATTCCAGGAAGCTGGTTAGATGATGTGACCTGAAGAATAGACGGGAGCCTTTGGCAAATCTAGTCAGCTAGGTTCTACTAGCAGACATAATAGATTAGCAGAGGTGAGGCAGGGAGGGGCAAAGCAGAAGAGGGGCCTGCTACATTCCTGATATGGGTTCCATGCCAATGGCTGAACCACCAGAAGGATTCTGGGAGAACAATGTGGGCTGGGTCTCACCATTTGACATTTGTGGACAGAAGATTAAATACCTAGAACATGTCTGCCGGCAGGTCTATTCTGCTAACGTGACCGGAATGTTCCCAGAGACTGGCTGCCACGTTCACATAGTGTTTGGAAAGTACTGTGCCTTTGAATTCTCCCAGCCTGTGTTCCTGACAATTTCTTTTCTCTTAAAAAAAATTGTTTTTAATGTGTATGGATGTTTTACCTGCATGTCTATCTGTGTACCGCATGCCACCTGGCATTTTTGGAAGCCAGAGGAGGACATCCAATCCCTAGATGGTTGTGAGCCACCATGTGAGTGCTAGGAATGGAACCCAGGATTTCTGGAAGAGAAGGCAGTGGTCTTACCAGTTGAGCCATGGTTCTGGCCCTAGCAATTCATTTTCAATAGCACCTAGCTTTGGTCATCCCAGGAGGGAGGTCTAACACCACAGACCCAACTAGATACGCTTTTTTGGACCATTCCTTCTTTGCTCAACATGCCTGAATTTTCTCTTAAGCCTAAATCAGATTTGGCCCCCAGACATATTTACCCAACACTTGAAAACCATGTGTGAGATTTTAGTAAAATTTAATCTGTATTCGTCTTATTTTTTCACACTTAACTCATTCATGCAGCATGGACAAAGAGCTACTTGACACCCAGAAAGCCTTTCTGGACATTTTATCTTTTATCTCACACATAGGAAGGGACAAGCTGCCAAATATAAACAAATTTTTTTCTCTTGGAGCTTTAAATCTGATTTTAGAGGCATTTTAAGATAGAAGTAAGAAGGAAAAGAAACATCAAGAAGGAGGGGCTGGGGAGACGGCTCAGTCAGTAAAATGTTTATGTGTACCTGAGTTTGGACCAGTGTACCAGGTAAAAAAAAAAAAGCTGGGTAGATCTGTAATCATAACATGGTGAGGCAGAGACGGGGATTCCTGAAGCTCACTGACTTGCTAATCTTGCTGGATGTGTGAGCTCCAGGTTCAGGGGCAGAGCCTGTCTCCAAAGATAAGGTGGAGAATGATGGACGAAGACACTAACATCCGTTTCTGACCTCCATATATACATGCACAAAACACGTGTCCACACACATGAGCATGTACGGATTCATGCACTTCATACACACAGAGAGAGAGAGAGAGAGAGAGAGAGAGAGAGCAAGAGACAGAGAAAGAGCAGAAAGCATAATAGGAAAAAGGGGCGTGGTAATAAATACCAAGGTCATGAACACCGTTCCCCATTGCTACCTCATTGGCCTCGTGTCTCTCCATGGGAAAACATTTTCTCAGTGGATAAAATCACTTGAAGATGCCAAGAGAGCAGACATGCTGAGTGACGGGCTGCTGCTTGGTGGGTATTTCCAACTCACGCTTATCTGTTAGTCACTCGGATGTCCTGAGTTGACCTGGAGCTACTCGAGATTAAATTCCTTTCATTTGGGAGGTTTGCCCCTTCTCAAGAGAGAAGCAGCAGAAGTAACTCAGAAATGGTATTCTTTTCCAGCTGCTGACACATCTCAGGGCTATGAGAGACGTCTGCATTCTTTCCCCTCACTTAGCCAACACTTTGGAGAACTCGCTTTTGGACTTTCTGTGTGGTGTGGCTCTCTCTCCTTTCTAGAACAGGCTGACCTCGGTTCTGGGCTTTTATGCTGAGTCCCCCCCCCCCCCCCCCGCCAGCACCCACCTCTGAGGAGCCAAGTATCAAAGCAGTGCTGTGTGAAGTGCACTCGCCAGCTGGAGAAACTCAGGACGAAACTCGCACCCCAAACGAGGCAGCTCCCTGGGAGCTTCAGCATCCAGACCTAGGATTTATGTGCCATCCTCTCCCATCTCCAGCCCCTCCCGCCCCACTTGTTCAGGGGCTGCCACTCAGAGGGATTCCCAGTGACATGGGGTCTCTTGAAGAATTCACTTGGGCAATTTGTGGATAAGCAGTGGAGATTACTTTGGGCCTACATCAGTATTTTCTAGACTAAAGGTATTCCAAGAATACAATGGGCCTGTGGAAGCCACGTTCACAAATCAGCGCAGGGCAGGAAGATAACAGAGCAGGAAGTAGTTTATCTTAGTAAACGTTCTATTGCTATAAAGAGAAACCATGACCACAGCAACTCTTATCTGATGTAGGAGGGTCTTCTATCTATCTGTTGTTTCATTGGTTAATTAATAAAGAAAACTGCTTGGCCTGATAGGTCAGAACATAGGTAGGCGGGGAAGACAGAACAGAATGCTGGGAGAAAGAAGCAGAGTCAGGCAGACACCATAAAGCTCCGGCCCAAGATGGATGTAGGTTAGAATCTTCCCAGTAAGTCACCATCTCGTGGTGTTACACAGATTACTAGATATTGGGTTAAAGCAAGATATGAGAGTTAGCCAAGAAGAGGCTAGATATAATGGGCCAGACAGTGTTTAAATGAATACAGTTTGTGTGTTGTTATTTCGGGTGTAAAGCTAGCCATGCAGAAGCCGGGCGGGACGAAAAGCAGGCCTGCTCGCCTCATCACTACACTTATCTGGGGCTTGCTCATGGTTTCAGAGGTTTAGCCCATTATCAGCATGGCAGGAAGCATGGCAGAATGCAGGCAAACATGGTGCTGAAGAAGTGTCTGAGAGGTCTATATCTGGATCCGTAGGCAGCGGGAAAGAAGAGCCACTTGGCCCAGCTTGAGCTTTTGAAACCTCAAAGCCCACCCCCAGTGACACGCCTACACCAACAAGGCCACACCTCCTAATCCTTTCAAATAGTGCCACTCCCTAAGCTCTCAAATATACAAATCTATGGGAACCATTCTTACTCAAACCACGGCATGGTCCAAAAGATGTCATAGGCCACCTCACCTCAGCTGCTCCATTTTGTTTTTTTTTTGTTTGTTTGTTTTTTGTTTTTTTTTTTTTTTTTTTTTCGAGACAGGGTTTCTCTGTGGCTTTGGAGCCTGTCCTGGAACTAGCTCTTGTAGATCAGGCTGGTCTCGAACTCACAGAGATCTGCCTGCCTCTGCCTCCCGAGTGCTGGGATTAAAGGCATGCGCCACCATCGCCCGGCAACTGCTCCATTTTGTTTGTGTCTTATCTCCTCAGCTCTTCTGCACAAGAGACATTTTTATTGTTACTTTTTTTAATTAAAAAAAAATTTTAACATAATTTTTTAATTGCTTCTTTGGGAATTTCCTATCACGAATCCTAATCCCGCTTGCTTCCCAGTCCCTCCATATCCATCCCTCATTCCCACAGCATCCTCCTCAAAGAAAATTGAAAAGTTATTAATTAAAAATAAAGCAAACAATCAAAAAGGCCACTTTTGCTCCCCATCTTTCCTGCCTCTCTAGCACTTCTTCATTAGTCTCAGTGGCATTGGGAGCTGTGGTGTGCCACATTATATACCCTTTTGTCCACTCAGCTCTACTTGCAAAGGTTCATGGTGTAAAGTGTTGTTGGTCAGGTTCAAGGTCTCTGGCTTCTGGTCCATCAGTGCTGCACCCTCACCAAGACTCCTCTCGAATATCTTGATGTTGCCCTGAGTCAAGGAGATCTTTTGGCTGTGGCTCCTCAGGGCCAGTCCCTTCACATGCCCCTGAAGGTGACGTGATGGGGTAGATGTTGGGGTGTACCATCTCAAAGTCCTAGATGTGGGGCTGGTGGTAGCTGATTTGGTCAACACGGGTTTCTGGGACCACCCACCTCAGGCGAGGGCTCCTCAATGCCCAGGCTATCAGGGCCAGCTCTCCCACACCTGTGGTGAGGGGTGGGGCCATAGCTTCTGAGTGTGGGGCCAACCCTCCTGGCAGGGGCCATTGAAGATCAGGGCCAGCGAAGGGCAGTGCCAGCTCAGCATGGCCCTAGAATTTCAACATGCATGCTTCCTATGACCCCTGTGGTAACATGGGCCGTAGACATTGACGCAGACCCCAGCTACGGTAGGGCCACACCACAGGATACTTTTAAAGGAAACTGACCCCAAGATTTTGACCTGCTGTTACCAGCTTTAGCTATATATCCTCCCCTCCCACACACACACACCCCTGCAGGAGAACAACTACATAGTGGCTGGAGGTTCCTATTTATTTATTTATTTATTTATTTATTAGACTAAGGAATGACTACCATCATTTTTGAGCATGTGCTGATGCTACTTACTTATTAATGTGCACCAAACTCTTCCACATGAAATCTGAGGTGACTCGGTGGGGGCGGGGGCATAAAATAGGAAAACTGTAAGAAAAGAATATCACAACCAAAGAAATGTAATTTGGGTTGTAAAGCCTTCAAGAAGGCAGTCACCATCCTTCAAATCTTCTGTGTCTCCTACGATATTCTGAAGTTAAAACACAGGACAGAAATGGCTGCACACACCCAGTAACTGTGTCAGCTGGAGGATATAATGAGTCCAGATTGAATTCTTATCGAGTGTTCCTAAAGTCTCAATCATTCAGGAGTCTAGGAGCCCAGTGTGTGGGTGGGGCAAACTAGACAGCTGGGAATAAAAACAAAGCCTATAGCCTGGTGGTGGTGGCGCACGCCTTTAATTTCAACACTCAGGAGGCAGAGGCAGGCGGATCTCTGTGAGTTCGAGGCCAATCTGGTTTACAGATGGAGTTCTAGAACAGCCAGGGCTACACAGAGAAGCCCTCTCTTTAAAAAACAAACAAACAACAACAACAAATAAGCTATAAACACCTTGACAGGGTCTCATCTGGAAAGCACCCAGCCCGACAGATGTGCCAGTGATCCCTGGGTAATACTAGCCTCTGCCCAGCCAACCTGTGAGCAATGTGGCAGATATACGTGTTTCCTGCTGGCCATGGCAGGGGCCACTATCCCTATGCAAGAGAAGCAGGCCTCTTTGTGCTCAGCTGAGCTTGAAATACACGTATCCAATAGAAGATGAAAGTCATGTCATCCCTGAAAGGTTTTCCTGAGAGATCAAAATGGTACCTGGAGATCTTGAGAGAAAACGGCTTGTTAACAACTCGGAAAACAACACCAAGCTAATCAGTTGCCTCAGAAGAGGGGTGGAGAGCAAAGGTCACCTGAAGACCATTCCATGTGATTAGCTTCTAAGTGGACTAGACCCAAACGCCCTATCTTGAAAACTCAGCTCCCTCATAAATGGCAGAATATAACCCATCCTAGGAGATATTGTGGGGGTCCAGGTATTAGATGCACACACTAGTTTAGAACAGGTTACGGGGCTTGGTGTACAATTCTGTTGAAGAGTCACTACCCAGCATACACAAAGCCCTGGGCTCCATCCCCAGCACTGCATAAATAAAACATGGTAGTACACAACTATAATCCCAGCACTGGGGAGGGAGAAGTAGGAAGATCAGAAGTTCAGGGTTATCCTCAGCTACTCAGTGCAAAGCAAGCCTGTGCTATATAAGACTCTGTCTCAGAACGAACAAGTTTCACCATGTTGGAGATTCTCCTTCAGAAGTGTTAACATTCATATGACAAGATATTTTCAATTTTTCAGTGGAGACAAACAACGATACGAAGCCTGAGCTCTGCTCTCTCATGTGAGCCTGCTGATATACTGTGTCCGCTCCACTCAGTTCTTCCCAAACCAGCATGCAGGCACTCTCTGCCCAGAGCTAGTTGTCAGTCCCAAGTATTTTTAGAACTGGCTGACTGGCTTCTCTCCTTTTTCTAAAGGGCAGGATGAAGCGTGGCACTAAGAATAGCAGCTCTCCAGTTTAATAAACAAGTCTCTGGTTTTGTGGCCACACAGGCACTCTGGGAGGTCAGTTGGCTGTGCCCACCTGCAGACCCTAAGCTGTCTGTGTAGATGCTGGTTAGGCCAATTTCTCTCCCTTCTACCCATGCCTTGCTCCTCAGGAGCCTCTTAGGCACCCAGAGAAAGGATACAGAGGCTTTCCAAAGCAATATTACCCTTGTGTCAACTGGTTTGTTGTCTCCTGATGCCCCCACACCCCTGCCCTCACCCAGGATTTATGAATTGCTTTTGCTTCCATATGTCATTTTCTAAAAACCAATGTCATGGAACTTATCACATGATTTCTAGTTTTTAATTCTGATTCCCTGCGGATAAGTATCTTCATATCATCAGCTCCTAGACCAAGGAGCAACTATTTTGCCAATTTGCCAACATGTCCCCACTCCCTCCTCCTATGTATATGGCAGACATGACTAATCAATCATGACTTTCTTTCCTACTAAGCCTAAGTTTGAAATAATGATGGTTTTCAACACAGCAACTACAACAACTGACGGTAGCAAAAAGGAAGGAAGGAAGGAAGGAAGGAAGGAAGGAAGGAAGGAAGGAAGGAAGGAAGGAAGG
>JABTXL010000003.1:6630853-6647095 GCA_025134845.1 Neodon shergylaensis | reverse complement strand
TGATGATGATGATGATGACAATGACGATGATGATGACAATGATGGTGTTGTTGATAATGATGATGATGATGACAATGACATGATGATAATGCCACTGCTGCTGCTTCCATCCTTTACTGTCACCAGAACCCACCTTCTTTGGCTTTTCCAACATGGATGCCAACAGCTCTTCAGGAGTCCCAGGGCTCTCTTACCAGACTGAAATTATTGCAGCATCCAACAACATGGACTGAGCATCTGCAGGCTGTTCAGCCTCTCTGGTATACAGACAGACTACCCAGATTGTATCCTATTAACCAATTCAATGATTCCCCTCTGTAATACAGTCATTCTGTCATGCAGCCTTCCTAATGCTGTGACCCTTTAACATACTTCCTCATGGTGTGGTGGCCCCCAGACCATAAAATTATTTTGCTGCTACTTCATAACTGTAATCTTGCTACTGGTGTGAATCATAATGTAAATATGAGATATACAGGATATTTGATATGTGACCTCTGTGAAAGGGTCATTTGACCTCCAAAGGGGTTGCAACTGACAGGTTGAGAGATGCCGAATAGAAAGTCCCAACTAATACACATGCTTAGCATGCACACGCTCAAATTTAAGTCCATAAACTCAAGATGACTTGGATATTGATGCTTTTGACAGATCCCCAAACTGAGCACTACATCTCTAACTTGCACCTCAACATCTGCCTAGACAGCACATGTGAGCTGGAATCTCAGCATCAAATTCCCATTGCTCTAAGCTGCACTGTCTAACATGGTACCTCGACAGCAGTGGTGTTTGAGCGCATCGTGTGAGCACTAGGAAAGTGGCCATTGCCTTTGAAGCACTGAATTATCTCTATCTTATTGTAGTATTTTTAAACTTAAGTCATAATTTAATTATTAGAAAACTTTTAGACATGTTTGAAAGAAAAAAAGACTGGGATATTTGAGTCAATGTTCAGCAGAAAATTTACCCCCAGCAGATGGAATTGAGCTCAGATCTCACATGAGGGCCACCACTCCACCCCAAAGTATAGCACTAGCCTTATTTTTTTACTTTTTAATTTTGAGGCAGGCTATCTCTAAGTTTCCCTGGCTAGCTTTGAAGTCACTCTGTAGTCAGGGTTGGCACTTACAATCCTCCTGCCTCAGCCTCCTGAGGCTTTTGTCACCAGACTCAACTTCAATAGTAAATTTCATGATTTCAAAATACAGATCCAGTATATCTGACAAAAATCCACATCTGAATTGAGATGTGATTTAGATATAGAACAGAAAATGGATTTCACAGGGGTAATACCAAAGAAGTAAACATTTCTTTAATAATTCTTACATTGTGTTCATGTTATAAGAATAATATTTTGACATACTGTGGTCAAATAAAATTATGTTATCAAAATTAATTTCACCTGTTCCTGATTACGGCTTTAAAGGTTGTTGAGCTTAGTGGCACAAACCAATAATCCTAGTATTCTGGAGACTGATGCAGGAGAATCATGAATTTGAAGCCAGTCTCGACTATATAATGAGACTCAGGCTTAAAAATAAACAAAGCACTGAAATAACAAATTTCAAAAAGTAAACAACCAGCTTGTAGTTTCAGTTTTACATTAACTCAGAATGTCTTTGAGCCAGTATGGGCTCACTGAGTTAGACCTTGTATAAATTGAAACAGGATGCTCCATATTAGAAGGGTCAAAACAAGATGTGCCACCCTCCAAAAACCAAGCCTCTGTAGCCACTAAAATTCAGTGTGTATTCAACGTTCCCAACAGCACTGTAAGTTACATATATATATATATATGGAGTTGTATATTGGTTACTTTCCTCATCTCTCCAACCAAATACCTGACAAGCTATTGAAGAGCAGAAGGATTCATTTTGGCTCAAGGTTTGAAGGGCTCCAGTCTGCTATGAATGGAAAGGCATGGTGGCTGGTAGCTGTGTGGCAACAGAAGCATAGACCAAGACTACTCAAATCCTCTCTCATCTCAGTGGAACATGAAGCAGAAGGACACAGGAAGTGGGGCATGGCTATAGACCTCAAGGTCAGCCTGCAATGATTCATTTACTCCAGTTATATCCCAGCTCCTCAAGCCATACACTGAACTGGGGACCAAGTGTTCAAACACATGGGCCTGTGGGGGACATCCTACACACAGATCAGGGCAGTCTGTCCTTCATGATATGATGGTTAATCACAATGGTCAGTTTGATGAGATTTAGAAGGGTGCATCTGTGAGGAATTATCTAAGTGAGGTTAGCCTCTGGGCATGCCCGTGAGGGGTTATTTTGATGACACTCATTGAGATGGGGAGACCCATACAGTGTGGATAGCACCATTCTCTGGGCTGGAATCCTGAACAGTATTTAAAAAGTGAGCTGAGTACAGCATTCATCACTCTCTGTTTTCGACTGAGCTGCCTCAAGCTCCTGCCATCAAGACTGTGCCTTGATGTAGCTCATGTGGCTGCTTGTTGGTGGTGGCCATGTTGATGGAGGCCATGTTGATAGAGACTATGTTGATGAATGTTATATTGATGAATGTTATGTTGATGAAGGCCATGTTGGTGGAGGCCATGTTGATAGTGGCTATGTTGATGAATGCTATGTTGATGGGGGCCATGTTGATAGAGGCCATGTTGATATCCATGGTCTGTACTGCTCTGGATAGCCATGGTGGTGTCCATGATCTATGTTGTGGCCGAGGGCCATATGGATATCCGTGGTCTGTACTGCCACTGGAGACCATGCTGAATGAAGTCTGTATTCTGTGCTGACCCTGGTAACCATGTGGATGTCTGTGGTCCATGCTGCTGCTGACTATGTGGGGCAAAGGAAGCTTCTTTTGCAGTGGTATTGATGACTACAGACTCACACTTGAGAATGAGAGACATAGAAGGCTTCCGTGATAATCTTTCCATGCTCCACCCATACCCACTCCAACCTCATCCCCCAAAACAAAAAGTCTAGACAGGAAGTTGCTGTGGGAGGTCCTGCATATGTGTTGCTTTTATTGGTTAATGAATAAAGAAGCTATCTTGGCCTATGATAGGGCAGAGTAGAGCTGGGGGAGGGTAGAGGGGTGGGGGGAAACAACACTAAACTGAATTCTAGGAGAAAGAAGGCGGAGTCAGGGAGACACCATGTAGCACCACCAGGGACAGATACTGGAACCTTGCTGGTAAGTCACAGCCAAGTGGCAAAACACAGATTAATAGAAATGGGTTAAATTAAGATGTAAGAGCTAGCCAATAAGAAGCTAGAGCTAATAGGCCATGCAGTGACTTAATTAATACAGTTTCTGTGTTGTTATTTCGAGTCTGGGCAGCCAGGAATGAAGAAACGGTCTCCCTACAACAGGAAGTCTTTGAAGAGAACTCCTAAAATTGTGATAGGGATGCTGAAAGTCTTCCAAAGCCTCCCTTTCAACTCTTCTCTCTTTGCCACAAGATGTTCTTGTAGAATCTTGTAAATAACTAGAAACTGCTTCTCAGGACACATCTCAACTCCGCTCACTTTACCTGTTTGGAGTCAGAAAGCTCAGCAAATCTCCCTTCTAGCTCTGAAAGAGCACATCAAGGCAGAGAGAGCTTATAGTCTGGGGTCACAGCAAAGTGTGCATAGTGTAGGGGGCCCTAGGTCTAGGACTTATTTGAAGCGAAGCCTGTGAAGATGCTTAGGGGAGCCATCTTTCTAGGTTGTTTGGATCTGACAACAGTGCTTGCCTCTTTTAGTCCAACAAAAATAAGGACAGAGAACAGGATTCTGAGCATGTCTAACAAAGCTGTTTCAAAACACAAAATTGAGTATGACGCGGTGTCGTCACCCATCCATCAGCAACAGGTCTTTACTGAGCCCCCGTGGGGACCCCAGTTCTGTATTAAGTGCTCAAGAGCCATCAGAAAGGCATTGTTCATTTTTTCAGACGCCAAGACCCCTCTCAGACCTTCCCAGCAAACAGTCTCCAAAGCCAAACTGACGTAGAGTAGGCTCAGCCTCGGGCATCCATCTGGCTGCAGCCCGGGGGATGGAGATCCTAGAGGAGCCTGGCGTACTTTGGGAACACAGTAGGATTCGGTATCAGCTCTGGCCTCCAGGCTCACAGAGGAGATTTAGAAAATGATCAACATCAGGCTTCAGGGCAGCTGGCAGAAGAGAACATTCCAGACTCAAGCTCCCCCAGCCTGAGGTTGGGCTTAGTCAACACCAGGTTTGAGAGCTTGCTGGATGCCCACAATCTCTACTCTAGAAGTCTAAGTTCCCTTTTGAGGTCGCCAAGGATTTAGAAACTTCTAGGGTTCTTTTTGGAAGTAGAATTTGCAAAAAGACAAAGGCTGTCCTTTCGGTATGAATAAAGATGCCTCTTTAACTGACAGGAAAGCTGTACACAATGTGTGGATGCAAGCGGGAAGCCGTGTGTATGTGTGTGAGGTGTGTATGTGGCCGCACATTCCTGTGTGTATCTTCATGGATCATGAACGTCTCAGAGTTTTATGCAGGCAATAAAAACATGTTGCCTTGAGAGCAAGGGGCAAGCTCGTTAATTAACCTTCTACTGGCTAAACGCCGAACCAGGAAGAGTCAATCAAGTCAGTTTTATGAAAGCATCCTGTGTAAAAATAAGTAAGTAAATAAATAAAGTCACCAGTATTAGGGATTGCATTATTTTGCTGTACTCTGGTGATCCAGTGAGAAGAGTCGTAAGTTACAGAAAAAGAATAGTAACGCCAGCAAGGAATTCAGAGCTTAGGCCTAAGAAGGACATTTTAGGCATAAAATTGATTAGCGAATACCAAAAGGGCCCCTTGGAGCAGCGGAAACAGCTGAGAGTCGTTTCTCCGCATGTATTTCTCTGCAGCTGTTCACTGTATCATGTTTGCTGGATTGCTCCGGTGTCCTCAGTGTCAAGGACAAGAGAAGGCAGCTCGAGCTAAAATCCTGAGAACCAGGGCACCACTGAAGAGCGAGCTGATGGCTGTGTGACTATAGACTGTGGACTGGGGAGCTGACTCAGTGGGAAAGTCCACGCAGATGAGGACTTGGGTTTAGATCCCCAGAACACACCGACACAAGCTAAGTGTGGTGGCTCAATCTTGCTATCCTAACATTGGAGCGGTAGACACAGGCCCATCAGGGTCCGAGACAAGGACAGAAGCTGTCTTTAAAAGCAGGTAGCTAGTATTCCTGGGGAATGTCACCTAAGGTTGTCTGAGACAACCTACGCACACACGCACTTTAAAATAAATAAATAGCAGAATATACCAACAATACTTAAATTTATCCAACAATATTTTCCACATAAGCCAACAGGAAATAAGAAAGTGGCTGTATTAGTTTTCTCTTGCTACAATAGGAAATTACCACAAATTTCATGGGTTCAAAACCCATATTACTCTCATTCTATGGAAGTTAGACACAGGTGGGCTGTACGTCTTCTGGGGACTCCAAAAGAGAATGCATGTCTTCCCCTTCCCCAGCTTTTAGAAGTGGCCTGCTATTAGGTTTGAAAATGAAGTGTCTTCCGGAGGGCCAGGCATGGTGAACTTGGGTACCAGCTGATGGACTAGGGAAGTGATTGGACCCTGGGGGCTCCTGTCAGATCAATGGATTTATCCCTTGACGTATTCATAAACGATGGCATTATTAGGAGGTGGCAAAAGCAGGATGTAGGAGCTAGTTGAAGGTCACTGGGAGCATTCTCTAGAAACATGTGCCTTGTCCCTTGTCCCTTCCTTCTCCATGTTCTTGACCACTGTGATTTAAGCAGCATTTGCCACTGCCATGATATTCTGCCTCACCCTGAACCCTAAGTAATAGACCCAGACAAATGTGGAGTGAAGCCTCTAAACTGTGAGCCAATAGGAACGTCTCCATCTCTTAGATTGTATTTATTACAGTAACAGAAAACAGTGGTACCCACATTCCTGGCTTGTCTCTGCTTCCTCCATCCCCAAAGATAGCAACAGACTATCTTCCAGCATCTCTCGTTTCTTTCTCTCTCTTCCACTGTTATTTCCACCCTCTTTCCCTTACAAGAATCTTTACAGCAATGCCGGGGTCACTGTAATAATCTAGAATAATCTCTCTGGTCTATGATTCTTATATGATGACATCTGAAAACTCTCTGCTATGATGAAGGAAGAATCATATTCACAGGTTACAGAGATGTGGACATTTTCCTGTGGGGAGCAGGGAACATTATTCAGCTTGCCATTCGATAGTGACTATCATTTTGGGCTCTGCCAGTTAGAAAATGATGTATTTTAGGAAGAAGTATTGTTTACTCCTTACTGTATAGAGTCTGTGTAGAAACTTGCCATTATTTTGTTTGTTTGTTTGTTTGTTTGTTTTCGCTTTTTACTCTTTCTCTTTGTTCTTTGGGGACCACCACCTGGTTCCCAAATAAATACACACGGAGACTTAGAGACTTACTATTACTTATAAATGCCTGGCTTTGGCTTGGCTTGTTACTTGCCAGCTTTTCTTAAATTATCCCATCTACCTTTTGCCTCTGGGATTTTATCGTTCTCTATTCTTTATACTTTTCTTTACTTCTTACTCCATGGTTAACTGTGTGGCTGAATGACTGAGCCCTGATGTTCTCTTCTTCTCCTTTTCTTGCTCCTTGATGTTCTCCTCCCAGATTTCTCCTCCTATTTGTTCCTTCTTCCTGCCAACCCCACCTATTCTTTCCACTGCCTTGCTATTGGCTGTTCAGCTCTTTATTAGACCAATCAAGTATTTTAGACAGGGAAAGTAACACAGCTTCACAGAGTTAATCAAATGCAACATAAATGCTAAGAGTAGGAGAAGTAGTCTTGCCAAATAGAGAAGCTCCCTAACTGGCTATCCAATACCAAATAGCCAGCCCTGAAATCACACACATGCAAACCACACTGAACAGACTCAAGCAGGTTGTACTATATATTCATGCACACACACATATGGAAAAATAACAATGAAAGGAAACAAGGTCATGAATTTGAGACCGAGCAAAAGGGTATGACATGGGAGGGGTTGAAGGGAGGAAAGAGAAGAGGAAAGTATGTAGTTCTATTTTAATTTAAAAATGAAATAAGAAGGCATATTAGGAAACGTAATTTTAAACAAATCCTAGGCAATCATGCCCAAGGTCTACACATGGGAACACAAGTAAGGAAGAACTACTCACTGATAGGTCAACAGCACACTCTGGTGAATTTGCATCCACCCCCCCCCCCATTTAAATATTCTATAGTGGGCACACATTGCTAATGGGATCCCACATGAAAGCATCCCAGTTAAAAGAAACAAACACACACCCTGTTCATGGCAGAGAAGAAAGGAAAGCTAAAACCAAAGCTGGTCCTGCCATGAAAAGGCTAAGCATCATTTCCATGTGTGTAAGCAAGCAGTCTTAGCTTTTGTCAGAAGCTGGAAGCCCACGTCCCGCGGCAGAGGGATTATACTTTTTGTCATTAGCCTAGGACTCAAAGGGGAAGTAAGAAGCTGGAAGATTATAAATGCCTCTAATCTGAACTGCCGGGGAAAGCACGGGTTTCCAGAAGAAGTATCAAGCAGTTGGGGACTATGAGTATGTATTTATAGAGAAGCCATCACGGTACATATTTGAGGTGGGGCAGGTGAATTCCCAAGCATCTTCTAGAAAAAAGAAAGACATGGTCATTGAAGCATTCTACGGTGAAGATGAGTACCATACTTAATTCAAATTGCCGGATTTGTTGTGGACTGGGGAGTGAAGAAAGATAGGAATGGGTGTTGGGAGATATTCTTATACTCTTAAGAGACAGTCTTAAATAAGATCTTGGTCATTGTTTATTGCTGTGAAGAGATACCACAACCAAGGCAACTTATAAAACAGAGCATTTAATTGAGAATTTGCCTATAGTTTCAGAAGGTAGTCCATTATGACAGGGAGCATGAGGGCAGGCAGGCAGGACCTGGCACTGAAGCGATAGTTGAGAGCTTACAACCTGATTCATGGACAGGAGAGGTGGGATGAGGGGAGAAGGGGGCTGGGGCCTGAGGTGAGATTTTGAAACCTCAAAGCCCATCAGTTATAACATACCTCCCCACAAGAGGTCCACACCTCCTAATCCTTCCTAAATAGTCCAGCAACTGGGAACCAACTATTCAAACATATAAGCCCATGGGGGCCCATTCTCATTCAAACCTCTGCAGACTATAGCAGCAAAAACACTTGGGAATTTTAAAATAAGAGAGAACTCAATTTAACTGGCATCACCAAGTAGCAGAGGCTTCAGGCTTGGCTGGCCCCAGACACTCAAATGACTTTGCTCCATTTCTTGGCTCCCTCTTTATCTGGCTCTGCTGTCACTTAGGTCTGAAATGTCCCCCCACAGGTCCAGATGTTAAAGGTTTGACCATCATGCTGCTCCTCTTGGGAGATGGTAGGAACTTTGAGATGTAGACTTACTGAGGATTTTCAGTCATTGAGGGTATGCCCTGGAAGGGAATAGTGGGACCTCCAGCTCCTTCCTTTACTCTCTTTAATTTTTTGGCTCTCTCTCTCTCTGCCATATGCCAACACATGGGGTTAATCAATCATGAACCGGAGCCTTCTAAAACTATAAGATTGAAAGCCAAGCATCTGTTACAGTCATGGAAGGCTATCTCATGGTCAGAAGGGCAATACCAGGTTCCTGTCCTCACAGCCCCAAGCCCAATGGAGAGGATAGCACCTGTTTAGAAGTTTCTCAGCCAAAAGCCCCAAGAAAATCTCCATTTGTACTTGCATGACTAACAAGTTCATTAGCCATTCTTGAAATGTTGTCTGTAGCAAAGACAATGCCACATTCTGGCCACTCTGATTCTACTAGTTTCTGCATAGAGAGAAAAAGTGAAGTTGGACTTTAAAAACTACCCCACTCTAAGCCAAGAATTGTTTTTCATCTTTGTGGGAATTGACGTCATCTGGTCTTCAACTCAAATGTCAGCTTCTCCGGTTGATATAGCAAACAGGGCTCCTCAGCCATAGAACAAGAGACAGGACTGAACTCTTAGGGGAAAAGCTCAGGTTGTTGGTCCTCACCACAGGCAAAAGGAGCAGCTTCAAGACCCCAAACTCAATTAATGTTTTTTGGATCCAAGTATTCCCATGTTGGAGACAAGTTTTCTCAAAGTTCCTAAAATGATAAAGGCAAGCCCTCCTCCTCCAAGATGGAGTCTGCCTATGTTGCTCATGCGCATATGGAGGCCAGAGGTCAACATCTGGTATCTCCTTCAATGGCTCCCCACCGTGTTTTTAGAGATAGGGTCTCTCACTAAACCTGGAGTCAAATGATTCAACTAGACCGGCTGCCCAGAAACTCCAGGGTTCTCCTGTCTCTGGTTCTCCAATCATGGGCACAGTTTTTATGTGGGTGCTGGGGATCCAAACTCAGGTCTTCACGCTTGTACAAGCGCTTTACCAACCAAACTGTCTCCTCAGTCCCCAGTCTAGTCTTCCAACTAAGCCCACATTGTCTTTCTGCCTCATCCAGTCAACCAAGTGATGGAACAAACAAGCACTACCTTGCTAATTCATCTTGAAACTAGTCTGAACCTCTTCCATTTTCTTATTCTGTTTTGGTTTTGTTTGTTTATTTTTTAAGATTACTCTTCTCTGGCTGATTACATTTGGGAAATTTTTAATCCAATATAGTCAGAAAATTCTAACTACAGAACATTCCAGAGGCTTTAGTATGTGTGTTGAGGGTATCCAAAGGAAAACAGCATACAGAATTTCCTAAACCTGTGTGATCAGGAATCTTCTACGTAATCTCCTGGGACCAGGACTCCTAGGAATAATCTTGGAGCCCAGCTTCTCGAGGGCAGCCAGCACATCTTCAGACCTTACTGCACGCTGACCCTCATTCTAACTGAGATCACAAAGCAGTGCAAGGTTCCTGAGGAAGGGTGATGTGGTCCCTCCATCACCTCTCAGGAATGTTTAGAAATGAGTAGAATAACACAAATCTCAAAACCCATCAAATCCCCGGCTTCTCAAAAGAAATCCTTTCTCTCTCCAACCTGTTATGTGGTTGTTGGAATCAAATTGCAAAAAGCAGCCCAGGTCAGGAAGAGACCACCAGTGGACTACACACACGGAGAGAACCTCTGGCCACGGCAGGAGCTCTCATTCACCTCTGGCAAACCTCTTCCTGCAGCTGCAGAAGATCAAGTCAGGCTCACATCTGTTCCCCAGACACCCGACACTCCACCCCAGTGTCCCAGTCAACAAAGCCTGGCCAGGTTTTCACAGTTAATTCCTGCAGGGCCCCCAGTTCATCTCCTCCCTGCTTGCTCCTATGAATTCTCTGAGATCAAAGCGTAAGGCTTGTTTGCTCAGCATTCAGCAGAACACCTTAAATTCTCAGCCTGCGAGGGGGCTGAAGCAAGGTCAAAGCACTCTATTGTTGGGAAGCCTGAACCCAGCAAGACACTACCAAAGTGTTACCAGACCGGCCACCATCATCTCTCTGTGCTGCAGGGTGCTGTGAAGTGAGAGACCGCCCCCCTCCCACCCCAAGTCAAATACAAGAATCTGATGGGAAGTCAGCCAGGAATCTATCTCCTAGGAGGTCACTCCGAGTTGATTTGGGCAATATACTGATTGCGAGCTGGAAACTGGGGGGCTTGGGCCACCACCCAAAGGGTTAGCCTTCAAATAAAAATGTGGCCTTAACTGTCCATTCTGGGCCACCCTTCTTATTTGGGTTTTTCCTCCTCCCCTTGGCCTTAGTTCATATTTTTTTTCCTTTGTGCTTAAAAGGTCACATAGACTGGAAAATTTCAGAAAAAAAAATTAGAATAAAACCTTGCATAGGACTCTTATATAAAACAGATAAAGTTGGGGTCCTTGGGGAAGGTAGAAGTGGCCCAAGAAAGGGTTTCCTCTGACTCAGTCCTCCACTCCATCTCTGTGTATCCAAGTTTAGAAACTCTCTGGCCATATTCTGCCACTGGGCACTGAAGACACAGAGAAAGAAAGGGAGCTACCTTGCTTCCCATGGTGCAACAGGACAAACCACCCCAAACCCAGAGTGCTTGCTCCTAGGTAATGTGTGCTCACTCCAAGCAGTTGATGACGTCAGTTGCCCCTGCCTGATGCCCCGGATCTCAGGTCTCCATCAAAGCTCTGCCTTGGTTGTTCTCACCAGCACACTGCAAAGTGGCCCAACCTGCTCTGAGAATGTTCTGGTTGTTTGCGAAGTATCCCAACCACCCTTGGCTGGGAAGCACCTGGATTCCCCTTTAACCCTGACAGCTCTCATCCAAACCTCTATCCAATGCGCCCAGGCACTCCAGTTGCTAGATCCCGTTCCTTGAACTTGGCTAGTCATTAGAATCGCCTGGACGCACATTAAAAAATATAGACTCCTGGACCCAGCACTAGACCCAGTGAATCAGAATTTCCGAGGGGAGGTCCAAGATCTGTGATTTAGAAAGTGCCCCCAGATCATTTTGACGAGGGACCAGCTTTGGAAAGGCTTGCAGGAAGTGGGTTGTGTTTTAGGACTATCTCCCAACCAAGGCAAAAGGGATCTTAAGTTTTCAACATTGTTGGGGTAGAAATGTGATTCTCTAGACACCCATTTGAAATTACAAAATGAACCATCTCACAAGACCGTTCTTTCAGATCTTATAAAGAAATAGCCTCAAGTGTGAGCAAAAGCAGTACCTCCACGAGGCTACTCTCTGCTGTGTAAGAACACAAATGTTCACTCATGACAGGACTAAGCCAATGTATTTCAGTGTGTTCGGGAAATACCGTACGTTAACCTACAAATGTTTTAAGCTAAGAACACAAATATGTCCACAATAAAAGAAACAAGCTCAGTATGTTACAAGAGAGAATGGATGTTTCCAGTCTGTTCTGTCGAATACTGTAAAAATGGAAAGAATTAACAAGAAAATGCACTGTGATCTCTAACAGAGGAGGGATTAGTGCTAGTGTTTGTCCTCTTATATGTCTTTTAATTTTACAGTGTTTCTGCAGACAGCATAGCTTTTAGAACCAATGAAGGGAAAAAAATAGAATTTGTAACTGTCTTTGGGAGGAGCAAAAATAGTAAATGGTAGTACCTGTGACTATTCATTAATTAATTATTTATTTGTGTTTAATAATAATCTATTTAACTTTATTTTGTGTGCATTTGCATAACTGTATCAGATTCTCTGCAACTGGAGTTACAGACAGTTGTGAGCTGCCATGTGAGTGCTGGGAACTGAACCCAGGTCCTCTGGAAGGACAGCCAATGCTCTTAACTGCTGAACCAGCTCTCCAGCCCCCAGGAGCTAAGACTTTTCAAATATAGTACTTTTATTAATTCTTTGCAAATTGTATATTAAATCCCCCTTCTACCCTCAACTTCTTCCCAATTCATTCCTCACCCCCTACTCCCACCCCCTCTCAAGTTCACATTATTAAAAACAACAACAACAACAAATTCCAGTTTGTGTCGCCCATATATTCAAGAGGGTGGGGGCATCCGCTGGAGTATGGTCAACCTCTCAGGGGGCCACACCCTTAACGAAAGCTGACTCTCCCTCCTATAGAAACCACTGACTGACAATGGCTTCTCAGCTATTGGTGAGTGTTTGTGCTCTCCTGCCCAGTGCTGGATGTTGGCTGACTTGGTCTTGCACGGATCTTGTGCAGGTGACCACAGCTGCTATGAGTCCATGGGCGTGATGATATTGTCATGTCCAGAAGACCCTGTTTGGCTCCAGTCCTCCCTTAGTCTTACACTCTTTCTGTGCCCTGTTTTAATTAGGGTCACCATTGCTGTAATGAAATATGACCAAAAGCAGCTTGGGAAGGAAAGGGTTTATTTGTTGGTTTCCACTTCCATCTTATTGTCTGTCCATCACTGAAGGAAGTTAGAGAAGGAGCTCAAACAGGACAAGAACCTGGAGGCAGGAGCTATCTTGACACCACTTTCTGTCTTAGTTGTCACTCTGTTGCTGTGAAGAGACACCATGACCAAGGCAGCTCTAACAAAAGGAAGCATTTAATTGGGGGTTTGCTTACAGTTTCAGAGGGTTAGTTCATGATCATCATCATAGCAGGAAGTAGCAGACAAGCATAATGCTGGAGCTTTATATTCTGATCCACACACAGGGTGGCGTACCGAGGGTGGCACTTTGAAACCTCAAAGCCCATCCCCCCCCCAGTGACACACCTTCTCTAACAAGGCCACACCTAATCCTTCCCAATCAATTCCATTAACTGGAGACCAAACATTCAAACATATGAGTCTATGGGAGCCATTCTCACACCAGCACACCCCTCTAACTTCATGATCCCCAAGGCTTGGAGTGAGGGGTACAGCATAGGTGTCCCTTTTGTGGCTGAATATCCCTCAGTTATAAGTTTCTATGAACCTCAGTCCACTACACAGTGAAACATCTCTGATGAGGTCTGAGAACTGTACAACCTATGGGTATAGAGACAGATTTAGAGGGCAGATTGATACTATGTCCATTTAGCAGAATAAAAGTGATATTAATTCACTCCTGGGACCTGTAAGCATCACAAACATGGGCTCTTGGCCAGATTTACAGTAATGTGCATGTGCTTATTTCTTCCCAGAGTGGGCCTTAAATCCACTTGGAAAGCATTGATTGTCACCCCATTAACATTTACACCACTATTGCAACCATGGGCAAATCTCGCCACACCAGTCCTTACTACAGCTGGCAGTGTTCACCATTGGGTAAAACTAATGATGACAACCTCCCTCAGCAGCCTGCATAGCACCTTCCAATACTATGACAGCTAGCCACCATGGAGCAAGCTTCCTGGTCAGTACTAATTTGATTTCCCCATTGTGACCAAAGTGTATGTTGTCTTCAGCAATAGGGTCTTGCCATCCAATGCTGGTATACAACAAGAACAATGTCATTAGTCTGGGATGATTTGGGGGTCTCAGACACCTCTGAACCACAACTCAAGGGCAGATATACCACGTCTGGCACTGGAAGTTTTATTTGACAACCCAAGTCTTCTGAGAGGAGCATTATCCCCTGTTTAGGCCATTCCATTTAAATGCTTATACATATATGCATACATATTTTAAAAGCTCACAGAGCAGTAGATTCCAAAATGGCCTTTTCAAATATTCTTAGTGTTAGTCATCCCTCTCCCAACTCCCTTCTGTGCTCCCCCACCCTACCCTTCTCCCACGTAGTCCTCACTCCCCATGAAAACTAGAGAGGACCTGAGTGTAGTGGTGAATGTCTACAATCCCAGCCCTGAGATGGCTGAGGCAGACCAGATTGGGCTACAAAATGCATACCTCCCCACCTCAAAAAAAAGAGAAAAAAAAGAGAAAAAAGATAAAGAAGAATTTTATTCTTTTACTGTTGTTATAAAAATTCAAATACCTCCCTTGGAAATAAAAAGGACAAGTTGTGATTACACTCCTGGTGTATAGAAAAGAAACAGCAACATGTATTATATGTGTGCATGAAATGCATAATGGAGCCCATTATCTGTACACTTAATTTGCCAATAAAAACATACTCTTGGGGGACGGCAGGGGGATGAGATTCCCCCCATATATTAAGGAGAGCCAAGACTGTGAAGAATATGAATTTTTTAAAATCTCTTATTACGCATTGAAAAGAGACAGACTTTAAATATGAAAGAGAAGTTAGGGTATGTGAAGAATCTATCCAGGAAGTCCAAAAGAAACTGGCTGTGTTCCTCCAAAGCCCCAGTCCCAGAGATCTGTCTCTCTTAATTTGTCCTATCTTGTATTTCTCTGGACAATCCAACTATGAAATCTCACTCAGTAGAAATAGCATTTCCCCAAGCCTTAACCCTAAGCAGTCAGCAGCGACTGTTGAACACTGAAGCTGCCGGAGGCAAGGATGGCGCTGAAGACTATGATGACCAGGATGCTTTAGATATGCCCACCATCTTCCAGGGACTGCTGAAGCCCAGACGGATGGACAGGGCAGTGCCCAAGCCCAGGCCAAATCACATGCCCAGGAAAGACCTGAGAAGATTCTCAGCTCTCACATCTTGCTGATCCTCGCATTGCAGAAGCAGGAGGGAAAGGCTAGGGCACAATGTACACTATCTGCCTGAAGACTGAGGCATGTTCCGTCCTGCTCTAAAAGGAAGAACAGTCCTTTAGGTGAAAACAAAAGAGCATGAGGGAGCAATTTGGATTTATATGAAAATAAAAAAAAAAAAAACAAGACTTAAAAAGACAACTACATAAGGGCAAAGGCAGTATACGTGTTTCTATTATTTTTAGGGGGTGAGAGATGGCTTAGTGGTTAAGATCCCTGCTCTTCCAGAGATCCAGGCTGGGTTTCCAGCAGTTCCCCAGGTTCCAGTGTTCTCTTCTGGTCTCTTCGGAAAACACACACACACACACGACACACAGGCACATATGCAGACAAAATACCCATACTCATAGAACTAAAATCAGTTTAATCTCATCGAAAACACAACGGAATAAAGATGTAATTGCAAACATTTTTGTAAACTGTGAATGCACAAAAAACCAAAGCGAACAAACCAATAGAAAAAAAAAAAACAAACAAAGGTGAAACCATGAAAGTATCTAAAAGACTGCTGAGCTGGCTCAGCAGGTTAAGGCATTTGCCACCAAGCCTAACCGTCTGAATGTGATGCCCAGAAGCCACAGGGTGGAATGAGAAGAGACCTCCAAAAGTTATCCTCGGACTCCACATGTACATCGCAGTACGTACACCCCCAACATACACATTGAATAAATAAATATATGTAAAAAATTTAAAGTATATGAAAAGCTTAGGCGTCTGCAGGCTGCCATAAGAAAATGCCACAGACTGAGTGGCTTAAACAGATGAATTAATTTAGCAGTTCAAGATGAAGATGCGGGCTGATTTGGTATCTAGCGAGGACACTCCTCTGTGCTTGGAAACGGCCGCCTTGTTGCTATCTCTCTACGGGGTCCCTTTCTCCAATAAAGACACTAGCTCTATCCAATTACATCCCTACAGAGGTGGTCTTACTTGATCTTCCTTGAATTCTCGCAAGCTCGGTCTATGAATCCAGTCCCATTAGGATCAGGGAGGAGAGGCACATAAACACTCGGGCCATAGCAAAAAGTTTATAGGCTATAAAAACTATTTTTACAATCCTACTGTAAATGTGATTAAATGTTGTTAATAACTGTAGGCACTGTGCTCTCCAGAGTGTGGTCATCTCATGGCTGCAGGGTGAAGCCTCTGAGCCACTGTT
>JABTXL010000003.1:6568532-6630843 GCA_025134845.1 Neodon shergylaensis | reverse complement strand
AGTGTGGTCATCTCATGGCTGCAGGGTGAAGCCTCTGAGCCACTGTTCCCTGTGTCTTCTGCCCTGGGCTCTGCGACTCCAACTGCTTCGGGCTCCACTTGGGAAGATGAAATCATATTTGCCCTTCTGAAGGGCTTGTTTCCCTTAGTGTGATTTCCTCCAGAACTCTGCTAAGATCTTAATCATCACCACACACACACACACACACTGTCTCTGTCTCTCTCTGTCTCTCTCTCTCTCTCTCTTTCTGTCTCTCTCTCTCTAAAGGGCAACTACATAAGGCAAAAGTTGTTAATTAGGGTCATAATAGTAATTCTCTCCCAATGCGTACATCAAAACATCACACTGTTCACATTCAAGACATGATTTCATACCTTTTATTTGACCTCAATAAAGACGGATGAAGCTGGATTAATTATAAATGTGTGTACGGATGGGAACAAAGTGCATAAAGTCCATGGCAATAACAGCATAAAGAAAGAGAAGGAAGATCTTGCAGAATATAATTTTAATAGTCTCTCTTGGTATTTATTCTAAAGCTGATTTTAATTTTTTAGAGTTATTGTGTACATGTGGGGCAGGAGGTTGAGGTCAGAGGACAGCTTGTCGTAGTTGGTTCTTCTATTGTATGGGTCTTAGCTTGGTTCTCTATGCTGTGACAAAACACTACAACCAAAAGCAACTCATTTCTCCTTACAGCCTATAAGTACATCATCAAAGGAAGTCAGGGCAGGAACCTAGAAGCAGGAACAAAGGTAGAGGCCATGGAGGAGGGCTGCTTACTGTTTTGTTTCTTATGGCTTGTTCAGCCTGCTTTCTTACAGCACCCAGAATCACCAGCCCAGGAATGGCACCACTCACAATGGGCTGAGTCTTCCCATATCAATTATTACCATCATTAGTAACAACAACAATAGTAACAACAATAACAATAACAATAATAATAATAATGCAACACAGGTCAATCTTCTTTAAGGCAAATTCTTTTGTTGACCCCTATGCATACACCAGGCTGCTATGGGACAATGGTCTGTACCCTGTCAATTGTATTTTAATAAAACGCTGATTGGCCAGTAGCCAGGCAGGAAGTATAGGCAAAGCAACCAGGCAGGAAGTAGAGGCAGGGCAATGAGAATGCTGGGAAGAGGAAAGAGCAGTGTACAGTCATGACCCAGATGCAGAGGAAGCAGGATGTGACTTCCTCACCAAAACAGATACCAAGCCACGTGGCTAACATAGACAAGAATAGTGGGCTAATTTAAGATGTAAGAATTAGTTAATAAGAAGCCTGAGCTAATGGGCCAGTCAGTTTATGGTTAATGTAGGCATCTGTGTATTTCTTTGGAACTGAATGGCTGCAGGGACTGGGTGGGACAGAAAACTCAGTCAACACCAGGCTTGCTCATGCTCAGGCTGATGGGAATTCTCTTGTATTTACTTCCAACCTCAGCACAAACACGCTGCGATCATCAGCCTACACTACATTGGACTTTTACACGGATTCAAGGATCTGACCTTGGGTCTGCATGCTTGCACAGCAAGTGCTTTATCTACTTAGCCATCTCGCCAACTCAACCTGTCCTTCTTCTAAGACCCTTGTCCCCACAAACGCACACACACACACACACACCACTGGTAACATTACTTAATTCATCTGAAAGAGGGCCACACATATTTAATCCCTGGCCCATCAATCCTGGAAGAAGAGAGCACACGGAGGGTTAACATCACACGGAATATTCCCACAGCACCTGCTGCGAGTCAGGTGGGCTCTGAGTACTTCTGCCTGATTATGTCATTTCTCCATCACACTAATTTCATAAGACATGGACACCTGTTGCCTCCATCGCGCAGGCTGACCAATGGAGGCAGAGGTGGATACGAAACTTAGCCAAAAAGTGTGCAGAACCAGAGTTTAAACCCCTTCACCTCAGCTCCGGAGTCTGCCTCTTCCTTGCCCTACCCATCAACCAATCTCTCCCGGAAATAGAGTAGGAGAAAGTTCCCAGCACTTCCACAATGCCACTGAAACTGAGCCAGCACTGGCGGGGCTCTCCCTAAGTCTGCCCACCTATGCCTCTGACTCTTTATTGGAAGTCTCACCCTCTACTTCCTGCCAGCTATTCCTTCCCGGCGGGCAGACCTGCATCTTTCATCTGTAGAAAAGCTTGCCTACATCCTAAAACTGACATGTTTAAACACCATGTGGCAGAGCTGTCCTGGGATAAAGAGGTCTTCAGACAGCCAGAGCCACATTTCTCTGAAGCTGGCAAATCTAGATTTGTTCTCTCATGCCTGTGGCCCTCTAGACATCGCCAGCCAGCTGCTCTGTGAAGTCCCCATTCCACAATGCAGCAACTGTCCAGAATTCTGATGCATACCCCTTCATTCTTCAAGGCAGTGCCAGTGTGCAATACTGACATCCCTCTAGCAAAGCAGTTCCCAAAATATTCAAGCCAATATAACTGTGACTCATTGTAGTGATGGATTTTTGTGGGGTGGATAAACTTGTAAGTCAAAGGTAATTTGTTTTTGCTAGCCCAAGTTCTATTTTTAACATTTTGCTAATATTAATATATATATATGCACAGAGATTAATATGGAAAACATTCTAAACATTTTAATTAGTGCAATTAAATTAATTAAAGAAGTACTGTAATAGAAAAAGTTGGAAATTCCTTTAAACAAAAAGGATAGGAAAAATCATCCAAATTTTCTACCAAAGTGTAGAAAATGTACAAAAATAAACTACCTTAATGTTTTAATATGCATCCTAGACATACTTCTATACATATTTATGCAAAAATGAGATTATATGTACCACTTCTAACCTCTGTCATCTAACCATGCTATAAAGAACACTGCCAATTTTCCAAGTTTATCATTGCCCAAATGCTCATCATTGGCACTGTCTTAGGGTTTTTATTGCTGTGAAGAGACACCATGACCATGGCAACTCTTATTAAGGAAAAATTTAATTGGGGTGGCTTGCTTATTCTTTCAGAGGTTCAGCCCATTATCGTCATGGCGGGGAGCACGGCACCACATGGTACTGGAGTGATAGCTGAGAGTCCTACATCTCGCAGGCAACAGGAAATCGACTGAGACACGGGGTGGCATCCTGAGCATAGGAAACCTCAAATCCACCCCCACAATGCCACACGTCCTCCCTCAAAGCCAAGGCCACACCTCCTCACAGTGCTACTCCCTAGGAGATAATGGGGGTCAATTACATTCAAACTACGACAGTCACTTTCTGAATTCTATGACCTGGAAGTATTCCAGAAGATAGATACATCTGGTTTATTTTCCCTGTCTCCTATTTTTAAGTATTGTATTGATTGCATTTGACCAATTATTTCGTTGTCTCAGCTTTTGTTTAAGGTCCTCGTCTAAAAGAATAGAATTGAAGAAACACTCTTCCTGCAGTGATCCGAAGTCACATGGAATCCTTTCTCACCCTGAGTTTCATTCTCTGTTTAGGCTTCGGTTGATAAACCCTTCTCACCTGTCACCAAACCCTCTGACCCATCCAAACCATCCCCCTCCTTGATCTTTCCCTCCCTGGCCAGCTGCTGGCCTGCAGCTTCTCCGAAGCGACTTCTTTGCATTTCCTGAGCCCACTTCTGCTGTCTCCTCTGGTGCTTTCATCCCCTTGCCCTCTGTCCTGTTGACTCAAGCGTCGTTTGAAGCCTACTGTACAGCAGACACGTGTGAGGGCCCGTGGGAATCAAAGGGTGTCTGTGGCCCATCCTGAGTGCTAAAGACAATCACGGTCTAATTGGAAATGCAAGGTATGTATAAGCAACAGTCCTGGTAAATTGGCTGTCTGAGGGGGAAAAAACTCTTGATGCACAGGCTTGCCAATTTCCATGCTATAACATATCCCCGCCATGGCCAAGCCCCAATATGATGTCATCAAGCTAAGGAAGAGTTGGAAAGTGCTGTGCACAGATTAGCTCCAAGACACAACTGAATGGGTGAAAGAAGCTAAGATGCAGGCATACATGTGTTAATGTGTGTGTACACACATACATATGCATGTGTAGTATGTATATATGTACACGTGCATGTAAATAAATATGTTCCCTAACTTCTCAGACAGTGTCACATATATACATATAAATAGCCAGAAAAAAATAAGCAAAGTAGATATTTAGGAGCACACAGTCCAGTCATGCCAACATCATTTTCAGCATCAGCCACATAAATTGAGCACATAGAATTCACCCAGTGCTGTGCTGACTGTTTAAAATATGATCCCTCTAAAATATACTCCTGTGAAGTGGGGTGATTAGTGCCGTTCATTTTACATCACCTTTGCAAAACTGGAATCCAGAAGACACAGGTCATTTGCCCCTGGACATTCAATATAGTGAGTAGTGACGTTATCGTTATATTAAGGTCCCTCTGGTTCTCTAGCCCAGGCTTTGGTGGCTTTGGTGCCTGCCCTCTTCTGCTGCTTCCTGCTAAGGGTCTAGACAGACCCTCATGGCTCATGCTGCAGATTCCGAAAGACAGATCAGCCATGAGACAAAAGACGCAGCTTGAGCTGCGTGGAGTCACATGATCAAGTTGCTTCTGCATCGTGACATCTCTCTTCTGTGAGACACTGTAAAGGGCTGTCTGCTAGCACCCAATGTTGCCCTTCAAGACACTACACAATTCTCTAATTTTCTCCTCATTCTTACCAAAAGTCTCCCTTGAGGTTTTCTTTCATTCTGCTTATTTTTAACCATAGGTTATGTGTGCCGTTTGTTTATAATTTGTTTGACTTCTTTTTCAAATTACTGTCTTTTTATTAATTATGATGGATGATCATTCCTTATAGAAACTGGGAGACAGAGAATTTACCTAACCAGAGAGGGGACATACATGCAAATAAAGCAGGTGGAAATCTCAGGGACAGGCCAGTCTCCCAGGTGTCAGCAGGATGAACTCACCACTTCAAGGGCACACCAGCATGTTACTCTGGGAACGCTGGGTGGGGATGGCGGTTATGTAAGAATTCTTCCATGCCTGGGCTCTTGGAGACTCTCAATCCAGTTCAACCCCACAAAGATGATTAAATAATTGACCAGGGAGTGAAAGAGTCGAACATGAAAGACCAGAGTGGAAGGTTAACGCTTCTCAGATACCAGTTTATACGTTATGTCTAATCCTACATAACAGCTCTCCTAAGGAGGCCTTAGGAGTCCACAGGTTTGCAACTATAGGTACTGGCCTCCTAACAGAGCCCTGATGACTCAGAAAGCAAACCCTCTTCCTCTGGCTTTCAGCCAGGTTTTTCCCATCGTAAAGATTGCCTGCTGTTGAGGTCACAGGGCAGCAACACTTTCGGCATCCGAGGTCAAATAATTTTCTTGGGAGCGATGCTGTGCATGGTAGGATATTTACACACCCTCAGTCTCATTTCTGCAGATGCCACTAGCATCCCCAACATAGGCCAGCTGTGACAGACGAAAGCCTCTCTGGGCCTGATCAAATGTTCCCAGCAGGTGATGTCCCTTCCAGGTAAGCAGCACTGGAGCAGGCATTTGCAGCACACCCGTGTCTAACCACTCTCCAGGTCACCAAAAGAGACTTTTAAATCATGCAGTCTAGAAATAAACAAAACCATGTGGGTCACATGCCCTGTTAACTGTAGTACACGTTGCTGCACCCTGAGTTGGAGAACAGCCTTTCCTTCTCCATAGACAATAGAAAGAAGGGAGTGTGTACTGACCTTTTGATTGAGGCTGGGCACCAGTCAGCCTGCATGGTATGCCCTAACTCATTTTATACTCCAATTGGGCTCGTGAGGTGAATACAGTGATGGCTTACGTTTTTCAGAAGAGGAAACTAAATCGGGCCTCAGAATTAAAAGTCTGCATATTGCTAACGTCAGCCCTCCCAGACCTGCTTCTTCAAGCCTCCTCTTAACGGGACCTCACTGACACCCTCCCAGATGCAATGCAGTCCGGTCAACTGCGGCACAAGGGCTGTTAGAACAGACCTGGCCCAGCCAGGGCACCTACATGGGAGCAGACGAAGCCCCATGCAAAGAAAAGAAATTTAAACACTTTGCTAAGTATAAGCTCGGCACGATTGGAGGCACCACCTGCCCTATCCCCGGTGCACAGATAGAGACACAAGTAGTGACTGTGGAATGAAGGACGAAACTGACAACCAAGGGACAAATAGAAAAACCAAAGCTACAACAGGCAGTCCCCTGGCCCTCGTATCCCAGATGAGGGCTCTCGCCTGCAGCAGAATTGAGCAGGGCATTGATGATCCGGTCCAGAGCCACTGCCTCCATTGAGGACTTGCAGTTTTCACGAGTGGCTCTGGCGTTCTGAACAGGTAGATGCTGGCTTGGGAGAGCCAGATGGCTTTGCCTGATGCTCTAAGTGAATTCCCTCATTCTGCTCCTGACAGCCAGCTCTGGGGGAAGAGCGCCTGTCTTCCCCATTTCAGAGAACAGGGAATGAAAACTAAGTCAGCCCAGCCTCCATGAGGCATTTCTTGACTGTCCAAGGTGACGGTTTACCACTCCTAAAATTGTACAGCCCACTCTGGAGCCCCCATAGTCAGAGTCCCCATAATCACAGCCCCAGGCACTGGCCGGTCTCTTCTCTCCAGGCAGGTCCAGGGTCATGACTACTTGTTGGACCACTGGACGGGTGGTGTGAGCAAAAGATGTATATTGTTCTTATCATTCTGAAGGCAGGTTGCCCTCTCAAAGGCTTCTTCCCTGTGTATTCAAATGATGAGCTTCTGCCTGTGAGTGTCTGTCTGTCCTAATCTCATAAAGACACAAGTCACACTTAAATCGGAGATTACACTCAAACCCTCGGTTTTACTTCTTCTGCCTGGGGGTCATCCAGTCCCCACCCTGGAAAGAGCCCTGGCAAGTCTCTTTCCCACTTGTGACACAGATCAATGGCATCAATTTTAACTACAGAAGGCAAAGAAGAAAGAGGTGGCTCGCCCAGGTCTCCAATTGCCTGAATTTATTCAGAGGATTCCTTTAGTCTCTTTTTTGGGTCCCCTGAAGCCAGCACGTTCTTCCTTGACTCTGCTGCCCCTGTCCCTAGGGCTTTATGTTTGGCCCTGTGGGAAGACAAGCCAGAAGGCAGTGATGTCCCCCAGGTCAGCTCTGAAAGACGGGACTCATGTTTTCTTTTCAGCTCAGAAGCCTGTTCTCCCAGACAGGGCTCCCTCATGGGCCACTGCACGCCAGGCAACCTCTCCCTCCGCAGCCCAGCCCTTGTGGTCCCCCTAAGCAAACCAAGCTTCAATGCCTCGGTGTTTACACTCCAACCTGTGGCTCGGGCTGTTTGCTCTCAGTGGGCTGTGACCCTACCTCCCAGGATGCTACTGTGCATCTGTTGAATTTGCAGCTTCCTGTCCTCCCATATTTTCTCCCCTTCTCCATCTGTAAATGGCATTTCTCAGGGCAGGAGGGAGGCTCTGGACCACAGCTATGTTTCCTGTCTCTGCTGGCCTTGCCGGTTCCAATCAAAGGCAGATGCCTGTGGTGTGCCCGCTCTGCTGGGCTTAGGAGGGAGGTCAGAGGGAAAAGAGCTCCCACACACACACACACATACCCCGGACCTGCTGTGCTAACTACCTCTGTTGCTTTACTTAGCCCAGGACAGCAACATGATATAGCAGTTTTGAACTCCAAAGATCGGGGTTCAAATCCCACACTGGGGTTTCTTAATGGCCCCTGATGATTCTCCTCTTGGGGCAGTAGGATGGAGGTTGGGTGACAGTTTACACCACATGAGGGCAGAGAGTGCAGAGATATGTCCCCTCCTTAGTGTGGTTGTGGGGATGGGTTGGTAGAGCCTGGGAAGAGGTCTGGACTTGGTGAACCACCCATGATGCCAATGTCTTCCAATTCCACACCACAGGATCTGAGCCAGCAAGTCATTCAGTTGCCAAAAGAGAGCATAAGGGACTCTGGTCACTTGTACTCACCCCTGCCACTGCCAGGATTACCCCTGAATCTAACACAGCTGACCAAGTAAGGGAGGCGAAGCCAATGTGTTCCTGTATCAACGACTTAGGCCTGAATTTCTGCTTTCCTATTTTATACCAAAACACTTCCATGTTTCATGTTGAAAAGTAAGACTAACTCTTCTTTTAAGAAGAAATATCAACACATCCATTTTTAAGTGAAAACAAAAGTTTTCCCCAAACTTCAGGAACTTTCTGTGGCAGGGATTTGAAACAGTCAGCAGCGCCCAAACCGGCATCTGCTCTTAACTCTTGAGGGAAATGGAGTTAACTCCATCCAAGGTCAGCGGAGGGAGGATACTTTGTGTCTGTCATCTAACCGAGGTGGGGATGGCAGCTGCCTTCTGCACCACACACACACATATACACACATGCTTTCTTTTACCCTGACCCCATCCCCCCCAACACCCACCTCCAAAAGCAGCCACCAATAATGACCAAAGAAGCCTCTTTATTCCTTGAGAAGGATTTCTGGGACTCTTGGTCTGCAGTAGTTTGAATATAGTTGGCCCCCATAACCTTATAGGGAGTGGCATTATTAGGAGGTGTGACTTTGAAGGAGTGGGTATGGCCTTGCTGGAAGAAGTGTGTTACTGAGGGGACAGGTTTTGAGGTGTTTTGTTTAAGTCTCACAGCCAGTGGACTTTCTGTTCCCTGCAAGCCAAGATGTAGCCAGCACCATGTCTGCCTCTGCGCCGCCATGCTCCCTGCCATGATGATAATGGACTGAACCTCTGAAACTGTAAGCGAGCCACCCCAACTAAGTGTTTTCTTTATAAGAGTTGCTGTGGTCATGGTGTCTCATCACAGCTACAGAAACCCAAACTAAGATATAGACCTCCCTTTCTGTCAAACATCCCCGAAAGCTAAACAAGAAGGCTACCAGTCCTCCCACTTCCCAAGGAGGCTCCAAGGAAAGTCATGGAGGTGACAGAAACATAGACCCAGGCCCGAGTTCACTCTGAGGTCTACCACCAACATCCTGAATGACCCTGAGTTGCCCAAGGAGCTATAGACGGGGCAAAGAAGCAAACAGGAGGTGAAAGGCAAGTCTTAAGAAAAACCCCCCTCCCCCCACCATTCCTACCGACACAGATATTGATACTGAAGTCTCCATACCTATCTTCTCACAGATCCCAAATCACATACACCCAGAATGTCATGCAGCCAAGCCCACCAGTTGCTCTCAGGCCAAACACACTACGGTAAACCTGCTTCCAAGGAGGTTTATTATGGGTCAGAAGCCTAAAGAAGCCCCAGTTCAATTTAACCACTGAGGACTCCAGCAGAATGCTTTGAGCTGGTTTCATGCAGGGGAAGTATCTTTAGAAGCAACGGTCTGGAGGCATGTTCTCCTACCAAGCCAAGAGATGGCCACAGCTCACCTGCGGCATCTGGCAATGTGCTATTATTTCCTGTAGACACACTGGACTCTGGCATGGAGCCACGGACTCTCCAAGGGAAGAGCTATGTCCTCCTTACCTGAAGAGAAGCCAGGTCCCTAGAATCAGCAGGTGTGTACTAATGGCACCAGGGAGAAAGCAGTGGTCACCTTGACTTGCCATGGCTTGGGAAACACACAGTTACTGAAAAGCCGGCATCTCTGAATCCTGAAACACAAAGGTTCACAATCAGTGTGTGTCTGCATCTTTCTCTCTCTATCTATCTAGATGTCTCTCAGTCTTCCGGATTCTTGGAGATATCGATGCACGGGAGTGTTTTCACTGAGCTTCTGAGTTTGAATTATCACATGGATTTCTATCCCGCTCCATCTGCTTCCAGAACTGTGTGCAAACACTTACATCCAAAGCCCAGAAAAAGGGAGGAGGGACATAAAACATTTTTATTTGTCCTGACCAGAAAAGACAGACGATCCAGGATGTGTGAAAGGAAGTCAGAAAAAGAAAGGGAAACAGATTGTCAGTCCTGGTCATAGCCCACAAGGAGCCTTGCAAACCCAAACAAAGAGGCGCCTGACTACAGATAAACTAAGACCCAGTACTTAGTTCACACCCGACCACGCAGCCTTGCAAGTCATCTCCCTCATACAGACCTGGGATAAAACCCTGACTCTCCAGCTTGCTACTGTATGGGCTTGAACAAACCCCTTAGCCTGAGACTCAGTTCCCTCCACTGTGAAACAGGACGGCCACAAAGGTGCCAAGTAAATAAGAATGGTAAAACAGGGTAGTGGTGCTGATGGTGGAGGGTTAGTAAAGATAAAAACATTAAACGTGCGCCGAACGGTGGTGGCGCACACCTTTAATCCCAGCACTCGGGAGGCAGAGGCAGGCGGATCCCTGTGAGTTCGAGGCCAGCCTGGTCTACAAGAGCTAGTTCCAGGACAGGAACCAAAAGCTACAGAGAAACCTTGTCTCGAAAAATCAAAAAAAAAAATTGAAGGTGGTGATGGTGGTGATTGGCGGAAGAGCTGGTGGAGGTGATGGTATTGGAGGTGAGGATGGTGGTGATGGTAGATACTGAGGGAGCAGATGGTGACGGAAATCATAGTGGTAGTAAAGAGAGTGGTGGTGGTAATGGTGGCGGTAATGGTGATGGTAGTGATGACTGTTGAGTAGAGGGAATGGTGACGATCATGACAGTGGCAGTGGTGATGATGGCACAGAGGTGACAATGGTAGAGAGAGAGGTGGAGATAATGGGCAGGATGGTGATGATAAAGGTAATGGTGGTGACGGTGGCAGTATTGGTGGAGTGACGCAGTGAACAGCAATGATGCTCATGGTGGTGACAGAGGTAATAATGAAAGGACGAGGGTGGTGGTGACGGTGTTAGTAAACACGAGAATGCCATAGGTGGTTACAGTGGTGATGCTGGAGACAGCAGCAATGGCAGTCATAATTAATGGTGCTGTTAGAGGCGGTGGTACCAGCTGGATATAGTGGTGTAAGCGGAGAAGCTGTTGGTGGGAGGGGACAGTGGAAGAGATGGTTGCCATGGTGCTGCTGGAAGTGGCAGGGGCCCGGTGGCTTTGCTTATTCCGAGGCCTTCCTCAATTTTGTTTCCCTTTAGGAAAGCCATAACTACCAGTGGCAACATATCTCCTCAGGGGACTTCCCGAGTCACCATGACACACCGAAATCTCTTCCGCTGAAGTCAAATAGGACATGGGTGTGATTTTGAACTCCTCAGCAAATTCAGCCCGGGCCACACCCAGGGTTGGGGAGCACTTGAGTGAAGACACCCAGAGTTTGCCTTCTCCCTCTAAGTCAGTGGCTCTCAACCCTCCTAACGCTGCCACCCTTTAGAGCAGTCCCTCCCATTGTGGCGACCCCCAACCACAAAACTATTTCCTTGCTACTTTGTAACTAAATTTGCTACTGTTATAAACTGTAATGTAAATATCTGATATTTCAATGGTCTTAGAAAACCCCTTCTTGCCTCCAAAGTCCTCAGTTTCCTCACAGGGTTCTTCCCACTCTCTCCCTTTCTCCGTTTACCCCTACAAACCTGATTTTGGAGGCTCTTGGGTGAAAATAAGCCGAAGAGAACACTAAAATACAGTTCTCACGCCAAAGCCTTCCTCTCCGCATTCCAGCTACCATGATGAGATCGTCAAGGTCCAGAAAACAAACTAGAAACCAAGGTGAACTGTTGGGGAATATTCCTTTCAGGTGTGTGACTTTTGTTTACGCTGCAGCTGTTTAACTCCGTGAAGCTGTGTTATTACTGTGCCTGTCTAAAACGCCTGATGGTCCTAATAAAGAGATGAACGGCCAATGGCAAGGTAGGAGCAATGATAGGCAGGGCTGGCAGGCAGAGAGAATAAATAGAAGCAGAAGCCTGGGCAAAGAGAGAAGGAGGAACAAGAGAAAGAGAACAAGGAGAGGAAGACACCAGAGGAGCCACCCAACAACACCGCAAGCCATGGAGAAAAAAGTAAAGGAAGGTATACGGAAATAAAGGGAAAAGCCCAGAGGCAAAAGGTAGTTGGGATAACATAAGAAAAGCAGACAACAAACAAGCCTAGCTAAGGCTAGGCATTCATATCTTAAGAAGAAGCCTCCATGAGTGATTTATTTGGGAGCTGGGTGGTGGGCCCCTCAAAAAGCTAAAAAGAGTCAAACATCACACAGCAGTGAACCTCAAAACGGTGAGAACAAATTGAAGTCAGAAGAATTTTGAGTCAAGAATTGAGTGGCAATATTTTAAATGTCCTAGGATTTCTTCTTTTCAGTACTTATTAATTGTACAAAACCATGGTTTTTATTGTGACATTTTTCGCCCACACACATATAAACTATTTTTGAAAGACGAATTTGAAGAATATTAACCGAGAGCTCATTTCATCCTTCAGCAGAGGGTTCTGGAGAACAGAGCCATGAAGTAATTGTGCAGGAAGTACGTCCTGTGGAGATCTGGGAAGTGTGGTACAGTGGGGGCTATGAGAGCTGAGTCACATCGTTGGCTCAAGTCTGGATCCACTGGCAGCGATCCACACCAGTGCCTCACGCCTCCATCTCACATCTGCAAGCTGGACGTTCATCTACGCAAAGGTGGAAAAATGGTTTCGAAATGGTAAAGGGCTCTACGAACATGAGAGTCTTGTTTGTTTTATTTTCTGGTTCACTTAAACATCTACTTTATTTTTATTTATTTTTTGAGAGCCGTGTACCTCAGGTTGGACACAAGCCTGTTGTGTAGCTGAGGATGACCTTGAACTTCTGACCCTCATTTCTCTTTCCTAAATATTGGGCTTATGGTTACATGCCACCATGCCTGGTTTACCTGTAGTCGGCAATTCAGCCCAGGCTTCATTCATTGTAGGCAAGCTTTATCCTCTGAACAACATCCCCAACCCTGAACACATTTTAAAAATAAACAGTGATACACTTCCTCCAACAAAGCCGTACAGACCTACTCCAACAAGCCCACACCTAATAACGCTACTCCCTATGGACCTATGTGGGGACAAAAATTTTATTCAAACCACCACAGAAGGTCAACTCAAGAGATATCATCTTTCTAGAAACAGTTGCCAAGGGAGATTTTAGGGGTGGACCCAACTCAAGGGAGCGGATCTAGGGGGATAAGTAACACATCTGTGTGGAGGGGGTGGAGGGAAGAAAGGCTTGTCACCAAAAGGGTGAAGGGAATGTCAGCATCCAGGCAAACCTGGCCCCGCCCCTTGAGGACTTGACAGAGTGCATCAGGCCTGCATGCAGAGTAGGCAATAAAAAGGTGAAACTCTGCCTACTTCTCTCTCTTCTTCCTCTTTCTGCACATCTCTGTTTCTCTCTTTCTTGCTCCCTCTCTTTCTCTTCTTTTCCCCACTCCCTTTATCTCAATAAAACTCCCCACTTAAGCTCTGTCTGCACGGTATATTTGTCTCTTGGTGGAGCTTCCTGGCTCCTTCCCACCAAGGTCCCTCTAACGCATAACCCTTACAGGGAAACTTCTCCAGGCAGTGTGCTGTCTGTTCCCTTGTTAGATGTTCTAGTAGTCTCTCTGTATAGTTTGATATTCCTGGGAATTATTTCATTCAAAGTTTCTTAGTCATATCAGATCCAGCATCACGTTTGTATAGGAAATACTTTATCAAAAACAGCCCCTTTGGCTATTCTTAAATGAAATTACAGGCATATAACCTAAGTCGGTATTTTTACGTAGCTGTAGTGCCCTGTGATAGAAATGACAAATGAGGTCATTGACAGAGAAAGAAGGTAAACAAACATCCAATACGTTAATGCTTGTGAACATCCCTGGAAAACACAGTGCGCGAACCAGAAACACACACCTGCTGGCATTGTCCACATTCAGCCTGGCTGGCTGACACGTGAGCACAGCAGCTATAGAGGCACACTAACGCCAGGCGTGGAGTCACAAGAATGCAGTGCCTACAGGTGCAGAGTAAGAGAACAGCATATCGGCATCTCATACCCCAGGAAAGGCGTTGTCACCAAGCCTGTGATTTGTCAAAAGGTATAATGACTCAAAAAAAAAAAAGTTACAAGCATACAGAACACACTTCTTCCATTTGTGTACACTTTCACAGAGAATGCAGTGCTGATAAAGTCAGTGATTGACATATTAAATAAAATGGTGTCTGATACCCTATTACAGTTTGAATGTGAATTGTCCTCTGGGCTCATGTGTTAGTTGCTCAGACCCCAGGTAGTGATGTTAGTTTGGGAGATGCTCAAATGTTAGGGGGTGGCAGCAGCTGGAGAATGTAGGTCGCCACTCGAGCATAGCCTTGTGGGCTCGATCCTGCCCTGACTTCCGCCCTAGCTCCTGACTGCCTCTCTGCATCCTGCCTTCCATCATTAAACAGCCTTCTTCTGCCGCGAGTGTCCTCCGTGATGCCTCTTCCTTACCTCGGCTCTGCAAGCAATGAATCCAGCCAACTGTGGAGTGAAACCTACCTAAGCAGGATCCAGGAAGCCTGCTTCCTTTTAACTGTTTCCCTCAGGCATTTGGTTACAGTAACCAAAAAGCTAACAAAGGCCCAGAGAGTTAGAATCAATTTATTTAACACACATGAAATCTAGAAGAAAAACTTTGGTCCAAGATACCTTGTTCACCACAAGGTGTCACAACTCTCTGGTCCCCCAGCCCACAAAGATCTGTCAGAGCCCCATCTTATCCCTACCCCTCACTGCTGACAGATCTGGGAGGAGGGAGTAGTGCCTTTGGTTGTCTACCCATGTGGAGACCCCAACAGACCCCAATGGATAGTTCCAATCCCCTGCTCACATAGAAGGGCCTGATTCAACTAAATGGATCACAAAAACATCCAAAAGTCAAGAATCTGGGTAAAGGGGCTGTAGGCATGTGGGAGGAGTTATGGGGAGGGGAGGAACGTAAAAGGGGGAGGAAGAAGGAGTTCTCACAATTTATTATATATAGTAGAAAACTGTCAAAGAACACTAACATAGTTAAATGTGCACCAACTGTTTAAAATAACATCCCTGCAGATTTTCAAAATATTTTGCACGAGTTTTCTGGTCTAGTCCAGTGCTTCCCTCATAAGGTGAATGAATAGTTTAGGGAGAAAGCTTGGTTTAATTAAGAAAAGCTAAAAATCAGTGTCTAAGCCAGGCAGTGGTGGCAGAGGCAGATGAATCTCTTGAGTTCAAGGCCAGCCTGATCTACAGAAAAAAATTTCAGGATAGCTAGAGGTTACACAGAGAAATCTTGTCTCGAAAAAAACAAAAAACAAACAAATAAATAAGAAAAAAGATCAAACAAAACAGTGTCTTCCAGCACCCAGGTCTGGGGCTTCACTGAACTCCTGGGATGCTCCCTCACTTCCTGGATACAGAGTATCAAGTTATGCTGGCAAAGTGCACTGTTAGCCTCAGCATCATCCTGCATCGGTCTTGCCTTTGAGCACCAGTTCTTTCCGCTCAGGGACTAAAGCGAGCGTTTTTTTGAAGCTCAGCTTTGGGCAGGAAGGCGCTGATATTTGAAAAACAGCATGCTTCCCTGCCTATGTGCTTATCTCACTTGGGGGTAGAAGCTCAATCCTAGAGACTATTAACACCTGACCCAGGGGCAGGACATATATCAAAACCACAGGGAAGGCCACTAGGAAGGGCTTGGCCTTCACTCAGCTACACACAAAGGAACCATTTTTTAAAGACAAGGGTTTCACAATCTCGTCTGCTTTTTTTTTAATTATTACACTGATACCTATTAATTTTGAATCTGTGTATGTGTACATGTGCACACATGTGGAGGAGCCTGTGTGGAGGTCAGAGGGCAGGAAGAAGTCAGTTCCCTTCTTCGCACCATCTGAGTCCAGGGACATGTCTTAGGCTGTAACAATGAAGTAGAATAGTTTTGGTAAACAAATTTTGCACGTATGAGAGGTAACTTAATATTCACTAAACAATTTTGGAACTCTAAGCATATATAACCCTTTGAGGTTGGGGCTAAGTATGTCTACTTGTACATAGTCAAGGGGACTATTGGGGGTGCAATAATTTTAGCCACAAAGCCGGGCAGCGATGTTAGTAAGAAACTGAGGTGCAGAAAGGCATTGCGAAAGCTGACAGGATTGTGCCACATGGTGAGTGGTGTTGCAAATTGATTAATTAATTTATTTTTATGTTTGTTTAAAGATGCATGTCATGATGTGTGTGGAGGTCAGAGGAGAGAGAGAGAGAAGAAAAGAAAGGATTACAAGAGCATATTGTTTCAAAAGTTATGTGTCTGTGTTCTCTTCTAAATGTCTGTATACATGGTGTGGGTGAGTACATTTTCTCATCCGTGCACTTGTGTGCTGTACTTGTGTGCACATACAGCCCAGAAGTTGACATGGAATGTCTTCCTTGTTCACTCTCCACTTTATTGACGGACGGAGCATCTCTCAGTGAACCCAGAGTTTGCCAGGCCTGGTGAATTCATCCAGCCAACTCGCCCTAACCCTGTGTCTGCCTCTGCCCCCTGAGTGCGGAGATTACAGGCAGTGGGCACCAGATTACTGACTTTTACATGGGTGCTGGGGATCTGAACTTCTGTTCTTTGCTTATGCCACAGGCACTCCATGCACTGAGCCACACTCCAGCCCTCTCAGGATCCTGCCGTACTGTTCCTACCCATCTTGTGACGATGTGGGTTGATATTAGAGAAGCACTCATAGATTCTCTTGGATACAGTCACAGGGCCAGCATTGCTACTCTTGGGCTTTGAGTCTGTCACTAGGTAGAATAAGGGTGACTTCAATGTAAAGATGGAGTGCCACAGTAAGCTTTTAACTTTTTTTAATTTTTTGAAAATTATATATGTGGTTACTATATTGACATCATTTCTACTTCTCCCTCTCCCCCATCCAGCTCCTTCTGTGTCTCCTCTCCCCCTCAAATTCATGACTTCTTCTATTATTACTGTTTTACACACGCATACAAAACCTATTGAGCCCATTGAGTGTTACTCATAGGTCCACGTTTAGGGCTAACCCATTTGGGATTGGCTAATCCGTGGAGAAGACCGACTGACTCTCCTCTGAAGCTATTGATTGTCCATAGCTCCTCAGCCAGGGGTGGGACCTTGAGAAATTTTCCTGGTCCACGTTCTGCCGCAGTCAATTCTACAAGGGACTGACAGGTAGCTATTGCCAAATGGAAGGGGGATTCACATCCAGGACAGGGTTGAGACGGATGGGTGGGATTTTTGTCACCTCACCAGAACACCATACAACTTCAGGCTTGTGCATAGTTTATTTCGGGAATTTTCCATTTAATGTTTTCGAACGGTGTTTGGCTTTGGATAGCTGACTCCGTTTTCATACAAGGTCAGGCATGGCTTTGGATAGCTGAGTCCGTTTTTATACTAGGATAGACATTACCATGGTTGGTTACACAGAAATCAGATTTTTAAAAGGAAAAAAAAAGTAAAATCAACTCTAAAAGAAGCCATTTGATTCTAATAAATAAGATGAAAATTGCCCAGTATTTAAATCTCTGCCCACTCCACATTCTCCTTAGTGGTGGGCTTGCTAAACGTTTATCAGGTACTCAAATCCCAATAAGATCTTGACCTTCGGATTTAATGAAATTTATTCAAGAAAATCTGGGCTACATTTGGGAGTAAAGAAAGGGAGGAACTGAGGCTTCAGGCCTCAGTTTGGGCCCTGTGGGGTTCTTAAGCACAGGTGGGGCTTACAGGGCACTTTGGGGAAAGTCATGAGCTGAGCAGATAGCCTTGGGATGCCTTTGGGACTGTGTCCTGGGTGATGCGGGGATGCTCCGTGTCTGCAGGGAGGTTCTAGCAGATGGCATCGAACTTTGAGGCTTGGTAGTTTGGGGTCAGAGCGCATCTTTGGTTGGGAAGGCTGCACAAGAGCATGCCACAACCACTTACCTGAATTTGTAGGGGTGGGGCGCTTGTTGAGTTACGGCCTACAGATCAGTTCCAGATCTAGCCTCTAACAGCTCCCTGCTGTTGTCAGGCCCAGCTACATCACAACCCTGATTTGGTCCCCTCGACACTGCTCCCTTTCAAATGGCTCTCCTGGTAGCTCCTTTGCACTCCCTCATCCCCCGTAGATGTTTAGAGTCTATGTATGTGTGCCTCTATGTATGTATCCTCTGTCATCAGTCCATGGACATCAATGACCTATCATCAATCTCTCTATCGATCCTCTGCCTGTGCATGCATCACGTTATCTAATCTAATCTTCATAAAACATAGTTTTCCTAAGATACGACTCACATTCTGCAGAAACCGTCTGTCTGAAGAGGTTCGGCTGCTGTTATTTTAACCATAGTAATCTTCAATTCTAACAACCAAAAATAGGTCCAAATTTTAACAACCAAAAATAGGTCCAATTTGGTCTTGGAGACAAAAGGAGTCATCTTGTGGAATAGTTTCATATTTTTAATTTTGATTAAAATATACATAACATTGGCCATTTTACCCACTTATAATCTGCTTCAGGGAGATCGTGGCTCTGTTCTGTGTACCACAGTATGTACCAAGGATAGAAGCAATTGAGGTAAGACACAAAAGGCTAAAACAATGTTTCTGGAAGTGCCTAAGCTAAAAGACTGGCTTTAACCTTCCAGTCCTGGTTGGATCAGCTTGCAGTCCTACTATGCATGACAGGTGTGGCTTCCACTCATGACTTCTGGCATGACAGGGTGTGGCTTCCACTCATGACTTCTGGCATGCCTGAACTGATCTACTCCATTCAGTGAGCTGGCTCTACTAAACTCTCGTTTGTATATCATGACAACTTGATGTAACAGTACACAAATTCCTAAATTCTCCTATTCAATTTGCAAATCAGTTAAAACAAATTGTAGACATGCATGGGGTCATGAATCATACCATAAATGATATCACATCAGAGACGTTTTCCTGAGCGAGTCCCCCTCAAGTTTTCCTCCTGCTTTACCCCTCTAACACATAGATTCTTTTCTTCTAGAAGAATCCAGAGGTCTTCGGTCACATTTTGGTCCCAGCTGTGCTTTCTGAACTTCCCAGCAAAGCCAAGCTGCCATTGGGAGCCATTTCCCAACCTCTGCCGACAGGTGGTTGGCCTGCAGCCAGGAGCCCACTCCTGTCCTCAAGGCCAGCCTCCTTCATGGCCACAGGCCATCTTAGCTCATTTCCCGAGCTCTGCACATACTGGAGGGACTTGTGGAACCTCAGACCCGGGCAAAGAAACCAGTCTGGGGGTGGAAGTTGGAATAGGAAGTCCTTGGACCCTCAGGCAGTTGTTAACGAAAGGGCAGCACCAAAGACAAGACAGTTACCAAATGCAAAATGGCAATAATAGCAGGGGACCGGGAAGCCTTTATTGAGACGCAACAGTCAAACCACATAGTTGTTAAATGACCATAACTCTGTCTTAAATAATCAGGTCAGCTGGTCTCTATTTAACATAATGGCTGCCTATTAAACTTAAATTAAGTACAGAGTTAAATGTCTCGAGGACACAAAAACCCTGAAACAACTGCCAAGCCCAGAACGAAAGCTCTGGCAGGAATGAGCTCTGAGCTTGTCCCCTGGTTTGGGTATGCTCTGCAGCCTTGTCCCCCTGCCCAGCTGCCTGCACTTGGAAAATGCTATTTTCCAGAACTGGGGAGGGGTGAGAGACTGGCTTCATTGTGCTTTTCAATTTTAACCGTATCTCAGACGCTTCTAGTTTCATACACATCCCTAAATAAACTGGAAATGTATATAGAAATATAAAGAAAACATATAATAATGCCTCCAAGAAGATCTATGAGGTCTCTCTGGGCTCAAACACGCCAGAACGGCTGTGGGTTCGGTGCTTCCTTTGTACTTCACCCCACGCCATAGAGCACACCTCACCCGAGACCGAGATCACAGAGCCTGTTGCCTCCCGACCTCCACCAATTCTTTCTCCTCCTATTATTATCAACTAGCCCATCCTTCCGTCCTCCCTAAATTCCCTCCTCCACAAAACAGTGCGGACCTACTATGTGCTAACACTCAGGTAGCAGTGTAGTGGGAGCAAAAGCAGGCATCGGGGGGCTTAACTTTTGGTAGAAGAGGCAGGCATTGCTTGGTGTGGTCTTTCCCCAAAGCATCTTGTCTCCTGCCCCTCTGTCTCCAGGAATAAAAGATCCTCTTCGCCTCATCATTCCTCTCTTTTCTGTCTTTGTTCTCCTTCCCCAGGGGCCTGCCAAGCACACCCTGGTACTGCCGAGCTTCACAGTTCTCTCTGGATACAACCGGCAGGAGGATGACCTTTCTGACTTTATGCGTTCCTGGAGATGGTGCACCCACAGCTTAGAGGACCCTAGGCAAACACTCTATACTCCTGAGCCATCTTTTAAATGTTTAGTAGTTTGCCTTGGTGACTTTGCTGTATTCTGTGGCTAGCAAGTGTCTCCCCAGTGCTCACAACACCCGGGGCTTTGCCACAAGCGCCCCTCAGTTCAGATGTACCCCTCAGTCCTCTCGACCTGTGTGAAGACTCTCATCCAACAAGACTCAGCTGTCATTAGCTCTGGTCACCTCCTCAAGGCTTTTCTGGACCTGCTACTCCACAGCAACGGATCTGGCAGCTCACTTCCTGGCAGTGTCTTATGGATCATTCTACTGCTCAAACCTGTGGAGACTTCTGGCAAAGCCTCCCTAGGCCTTATGGCACTGCTGTGAAACTGTGGTCCCCAGTGTCAGAGCCCTGAAAATTTATCTTTCCTCCATCTCCCAAACTCTGAGAAGGACATGCATGCTACCAGCTCTCTCCTGCTTGCTGTAATACAGAGACAAACATCCAAGAGATGGAGGGTCGCTCAGCTGGCAGAATGTGTCCCCCCGAATCATGTAAACCAGGCATAATCTCTACACTTGAGAGGTGGAGGCAGAAAGACCAGAATCAAGGCCATTCTCAACTCTATATTGAGTTCAAGCTCAGCCAGAGCTAAGAAAGACCTTGTTTGTCTCATGAAAAACAAAAAGCAAAAAGAAAAGAAAAAAAAAAAAACAGAAAGAGAGAGACCACCACTGGTGGCACACACCTTTAATCCCAGCACTCAGGAGGCAGAGGCAGGTGGATCTCTGAGTGTGAGGTCAGCCTGGTCTGCAAAGCAAATTCCAGGATGGCCATGGCTGTTACAGAGAGAAACCCTGTCTCGTAAAAGAGAGAGGAGGGAGGGAGAGGTAACTCTCTCTAAGCCTGCCTCCCATCTTCCCCGGATCTGCTTCTCTTCACCACACAGTCACAGCCTCAGTAGGACGGTGATTGTTATTTTGAGTTTAGTTTTTGCCTATCATCTGATACTTCCTTTCCTGGATAAAACTGGCGATGCCTAGCATCCCTCCAAGTCCCCAATAAACAGCAGATTTCATAGCTTTTCTATAGGGAGCATTTCAGGAAATGTTGGGAATGTCTTCCTGCTGTGTTTTCTGAAATGCTTCTTATAGAAAAGCTTTGAGAAGGGGGTCCCCAAGTCTTATGGGGGTGAGGAGCTGTGAGAAGGGGGTCCCCAAGGCTGATGGGGCCAGGAACTTGCTGCTGCCTTTGGAAGGGCTCATTCATGGCAGGCTAGTGTTGTGGAATATTAGTTAAAGATGTATTACATTTGTTTATGTATATTTGTGTACACATACAAATATACATATTATGTATATTTGTTTTAATGATATAAAAAATGTGCTGCATTTTTTTGTTCTGCATTTGTTTAACTCTGTGAAGCTGTGTTATGTCGCCTGCCTAAAACACCTGACTGGTCTAATAAAGCGCTGAACAGCCAATAGCTAGGCAGGAGGAAAAGGATAGGCAGGGTTGACAGGCAGAAAGAATAAATAGGGGGAGAAAAAGAAAAGAAGGAGGAGAAAAAGGAGGAGAGGACGCTAAGGGCCAGCTACCCAGCCACATAGTCAGCCACAGAGTAAGAAAGGAAGAAAGATATATAGGAGAGAAAAAGGTAAAAGCCCAGAGGCAAAAGACAGGGTAATTTAAGAGAAGTTGATAAGAAACAAGATGGGAGTTAATATATTGCTGCCACTGGGGGACATGATGACGTGGGGCCAGAGCTGCTTATGGGAGTCACGCCTGGGTCCATGGCCCTATCACAGCCTGGGTCTGTGTTGATGTTCATGGCTTCGGTAACCACTAAAGTCTATGTGATGACCAGGGTCTGGGCTGTCACCTGAGGCCAGGGGGATCTGAGGGTCTTATTGCAGCCAGAGCCATGTTAAATGTGAAGTATTTTCCTGTGGGTGTTTCTTATTCCACCCTTAGGTGAAGGCGAGCGCCGTGTCTTGTGATTTTCGAGGCTGTCGCTTTCCTTTTTGGCTGCTCTCCTGAGCTCAGATGCTTCAGTTCCCTGTGTGCTGGGACCGCTGTACAGCTCTTCCAGCCAGGAGATGAGCAGGCAGGTCGTCTAAACTATCGTTTCACTTTGGAACTGTCGGTGGGGCATTTCAGCATTGTGGATCGGGTAAGGATGACTGTCACTGGACTGTCTTCTCGGTCATCACTGCCCCCACCCGAACATGGCTGCAGGGCACAGATGAGTAACTCCCTCCCCTCCTGTTTAGCAGGAATGTAAGAAAAAGAACTGAGATGGCCAACATCTCTTTTTAAGGGACTCTCTGTGCTGCCATTCCTGGAAACTATCTTCTCCTGTTAGGTCTTTTTTAAAAGAGAGGACAGAGGTGCTGAAAAGCCAGGCTGAAATGCCAAGTCCGTTCTCCTCATCCCTTGCCTCCTGGCCTGGTCCCCGGCAGCCATAGCTGCCACCTCAGAACCCGGTCCCAAGTGAAAGGAACAAGCGTAACAACCTTGACTCCCTAGAACAGGAATGGATCGCTCGGTCAGCCATCCCACAACCCTCTGCGGATGCCAGCTACTCAACACTCACCAGGGTAAGCCCCATCCACGGTCCCTGTCATCTAGGAGCCAGTAGAAGCTGGCAGAAGAGAGAAACATGTGCTTACCCAGCTTTGACTCTGGACTGAGGACTTATCAGCGATCAAAAAAGAGCACCAGGGGTGGAACATCTTTTTGCTCTCATTTTAAAAGGCATCAAGAAGGGAGAAAAGGTTTTTAAAGATTGAAAGAGCATTGACACATAACTGGGGACAAAAAAAAAAGTGCTACTTCCCCTACGAAGACAAAACTTGACAAAGTTCTTCTGCAGCAGCATCTTGAGAGATGGTCAAACCACCTTGTCTGGTCCTGCCAGGAACCGAAGCTGCCTCAAAGCCCTTGGGCTTGTCAGGCAATGAGTGAACCCGAGGTTTAGGGCTCTGCTGACTTTGACTACAATGAGTTTTGACATGCTAAAGTCTGAGACAAATTTGGAGAAGGGAAGCCTCCCCTCAGGATCCTCCCAGGCCACAATACAGAGCATCAGAAACACATGTTTTCATCTGAGCCTCCACGAAGCGGAAAGTGAGATGGGCAGGAGTCCCAAAAACAGCAACAGGGACAGAGGAAGGTTCCAGGTGCTTAGGACGAGGACACACGAGTTAGCGGCAGCTTCGCATTCGGGGTCTAAAAGCAATAATAAGCACAATCCAAAGTTAAGTAATAGAGCCAGCGACAAAATTGCTACAAAGGGAGGCTTTTCAGAGTGAGGAGGTGAGCTCTCCAAGGGTACCTACTTTCAGGCCTTGCTGGGGAACAGGAAAAGCCTCTGGAAGGCACAGTTTGTTGAGTCCGTCAGAGGTCAACATGGAATTATATATGCTTATCAGGGTGGGCAGAGTGTGGATGATTTTATATCTTAACCCAACCTGATGTGTCCATTGACCACCATCTCCACTAACCTCCTCCATAACTCATGTCTCGTTAGAGCCATGTGCACACTACGGAATGCACACTCTGCAAGAAAAAGTCTTAGTCCACAACTCTTAGTTAAATTTTGCCCCAAATATTCCATGTGGGGTGGCTTTCCTTCTCCTCCTCCCCCTCCTTTTTAAAGTGACTTTAGCAGAAGCAATTTTTAACTGAAGCCACAATTTCTAATTTTTGCTAGAGAGTTATTGACTAATTTGTGAGTCAAAAGGCTGGTTTTAGCCAGTTCCTACCGAAGTGGAATGTGCCGTCCCCATCCTTTTGCAAATTGCAAACACAGAGCCGTTGTCCATCGTAAACTCCTGGCTCAAGAAATCCAACTTTTCATCATAAATTCTGAGAGAAAAAGCTCGCCTGGGTGTCTCCTGCGCCTCAGCCTGTGTTCCCAGACAACTCACAAGCAACCCAGCCTGTGTTCGTCTCCCCAAAGGCTAACACTGCAGACCTGCCAACAGCTGCAAGTTATAAATAGGACAGCTTGGGACAGTCAGAGGGGAGGGTCAAGAAGCAAAATCTAATAAGTATTCAGATGCAATGGCCAAGAAAACTCTCCAGAGGGATGAGGAAGGAAAACACTGGTGGGGTGTTGCAAACCAAAAGAACAGTCTGGAGGAACGTCATAGAGAATCCTGTGATGGCTGGAACCTGCTCGGCCCAGGGAAACTGAGGAAGCCCTTCAGCCCAGGGACATGACCTGGGAATGCCACCTCCTCTGGATTAGATTATTTTTTAAACATATTGCTTAAGAACTTCATGCATGAATATGATGTGTTTTAATCAAGTCCACCCCACCTCCTCCCTTCCAGCTCCCCAGTTATTCCTCCACCACTGATTTTCCTTCCAGCTTCAATGTCCTGCTTTTTAAACCCATTGAGTCCACTCAGTGCTGTCAGCATGCGCACGGGAGTAGGGCCTCTCAGGAGCCCCGTCCAATGAAAACATACAGCTCCTCTGTAGGGGGTCGCCGTCCATTTCCAGCAGCCCCTCGGCTAGGGCTGTGCTCGATCCATGCCCTAGCTTTGGCTGACTTGATCTTGTACAGATCTTATGACACCGTGGTGCCTTTGAAAACCAAAACAAGCTCGGGCATCCAGATCCGGTGGCTGGCTTGGGGAAAACAAGTAGGCAGCCTGAGTCACCGGAGCAGCGGCTTTCACTAAGCATGAGGCACGTGCCCCAGGTAGAGGGTGCCGCTACGGTGCAGCACCCCCTAACTACGCCCTCTACCCCTCCTCACTACATCTCCAGAGTATCACTGTACCTGGCACACTGTAGGCTTTGCTGTCGCTGGCCCTTCTCTGCCCAGCCTGGCATGCACTTCTGTCCTCAGCCCTGACTACGCTGGGTTACAGGTTCTTACCTAACGCAGAGATTCTCAACCTAGGGGTTGCGACCCCTTGGGTCATGTATGAGATATTTATATTACGATTCGTAATATAAGCAAAATTACAATTATAAAGTAGCAATGAAATTATTTTGTGGTGGGGGGGTCACCACAACATGTGGAACTGTATTAAGGGGTCACAGTGTTTAGGAAGGTTAAGAACCTTCCTAAACCTAACACCTGTGCACGCTGCTATACCAAAACACCATCCACCAAGGGACTTGAAGACAGAAGAAATGTACTGTTCACAGCTCTGAAGGCTTAGAAGCCCCAGATCAAGGCTCCTGCAGAGTGGATGCCTAAGGACGGCTTCCTTGTTCCTAACAGTGTGTTCCTTGTAGCCCCTCCCTCGGTGGGAGGGGCAAAGAAGGACCTATCTGGAGCCCCCGGAGAGGCACTGATCTGGTTCATTCCTGTCCCATCCTCCTGATACAGTCACCTCCCACGTGCCCAAGTCTGCCACTTTAGGGATTAGTTTTAACACGTGAATTTGGCTCGTTCACAAATAGTCGGGCATCACCTGAAAACCGTCTTTAAATTAATCTCTGTCAATACTCTCCACCCGGCACCTCCAGAGTCACGGGGCCGAGTCACGGGGCCAGGTGATGTTTATGGATGAATGGATTGCTCCCTCAGGAAGACACATACAATTTAAAGAAGCCCCACTTAGGGGACCTTCTTTTTTATATACATTCACAATTTATGGCTTCTTTGTTTAGCCATGATGTCAGATGTTCCTTCTAGAAGTATCTTCGGCTTGGGAATTATGAGTAAGCTGTTCCTTTGTAAAAGCAGCTGGGCTGTAAAGGGCAAGATGAGAAACTGCAGGAGGGAGAATCTTCTGTCTCCTACACACATTGGCTTCTCATTTTGTTGTTTTGGTTTGGTTTGGTTTTTCTGGATTGGGGTTATTTGGTGGCAGGGTGTGTGTGTGTGTGTGTGTTTATTTGGAGACTTTTTAAGACAGGGTCTAATGTAGACCAGGCAGGCTTTAAACTTTATGTAGCTGAAGTTGGCCTTGAACTCTGATCTTCCCGCCTCTGCTTCTCAAGTGCTGGGATTACAGGCCTGTGTCACTATACACATCTCACACTGGTTTGTCATCGTTCTGATTTATCGCGCCCAGGAGAACGTGCATGATTGTGAACAGTTCCACTCATAGGAACTACCTGCCTCTTCCTCCTGTGGGCCTTTGCTTCCTAGAACTCAGGATCTTCCCTAAGTCCATGAGAAGTGGTTCTTCCCTCTGTCCATGTACCACCTTCAAACTTGCTCTCAGAGCTGGGCTAGGAGCATCAAGGAGCCTTCCACCCACTGATTCTACTCCACCTTCACTTACCGTGTGTGGCGTGTCCCTGTGCATGGCTGACTCGCACCCGTGGAGGAACTCAGCTTCTATGATAACTCAAACCATCATCACCATCCTTGCTTCCTCCCTCCCTAGGCTCTACATAGCCTGAAGTGAGAGGCAAAAGAAGGAGCAAAGCTGAAGGTGTCTGCCTCACAGGCCCCCAACCAGAGGCCTGAGATGGTAATGAGTGCCCCACTCCATCCCATCCTTCAAATCACAGTTCACAGTTCCTTGTTCAATCACCATCCCAGGTACAGATGCATACTGCAATGATCACAGTAAAATGTCTCTATAGCCCTGCAGAGCAGAACTGAGGATTCCCTGAAGAATACGGATGTCTGGATGGAATTTCCCCAGATGGAAATCTTAACCTGTGCTCAAGAGTTTCTGCTGTCCTCCTCGCTGGCCTGTCCAGTGGATTTCAGCCTTGCCGGGCCAACCCCTAATATGGCATAAATCAATTCCTAACAGTAAATGTGTGTGCAAGTGTGTACAAGTGTGTATGTGTGTCCTACTAGTTTTGTTCTCTGGTGTTCCTGACTAGCACACATACAAGTAGCAGAAGGTGTTCAGGGCAATATTATCGTTCTTGCTTGCATTTCTTCTGTATGCTCAATGCTAAGCAAACCCTTTGATATCCTACTAAAGGGTCATGAGAAACAGTGTAAAAACGATGCAAGGACCACTACCACTGCCATGCACACGCCCCTGGAAGATCTGAGTCTCAGGAGCAAGCAGACCGGTGCTTTTCCATGCTTCGTCCCTCTAAGGGTGCGATGTCAGTCACGCACTGGGACGCCTCACATGCCGTAAACCAAAGAAGAGCCTCCGGAAGCACACACTAATGCTCCCAGCCTGGCTCTGAGGCTGAGGCTCATCAGGATAAATGAACAACCGTGTATGGACCACCTTCAAAGGGGAAAAGGAATCCCTGCCCTGCAGCACTGAGCAAGCCCGGCAGGCCAGGCCTAGAGGAACTTGAAGAGGCCGCATCAAAGGAAAGGAAGGGGGAGGCTGCACAGATCAGTGTCAGAGTTCCCCAAGAGACAGAGAGAGGAAGGTGGGTGCGTTGATGAGCTCCCTGGAGAACAGAGCAGCAAAGGACAGGCTGTTCCTCTCCAGGCGAGAACAAGCCAAGAAAAAAAAACCTTGGCAGAAACACAGCTAAAGCCAGTAACACAGAACCACGGACAAGATCTCAGCAGCGGGAACAGCGTGGTTCTCCGTGACTTCCCAAAGAAACCGGGTTTCACCTGCCAGGCTGAGTTGTCCATGCTAGAAGCTCACTGACCACGTGTGCCTAGTTTGAAGGGCATTTGTCCTAATTGGGAAAAGAATTGTGAGACTTCTCACATACCATGAATCAATGATGCTTGAAAACACAAAACAACAAAATTCTCACTAAGTTTCTGCAACAATAAAAGACCTACAGCCGCCAGCAGACTCAAGCCCAATGATGCAATTCACTCTTTGGTTTCTGCGGGGGGGGGGGGGGGGGGGGGGTACTTAACACGGGAAACTAGGTCTTTACAGAAGTGATAAGCAGGCTTGCTGAGTGGCCCCCGGACCTGAGATCTTAGCAAGAACTCCCAGATAAGGACCTGCTCATGATGGAGGTGCCAGCCAATAAGAAAGCCACCGTTTCCTCTATTGATGCAAGGCACCCTGTACTCTGCTCTGAGTCCTTACCTCCCGAGAGAGGAACTTCTACTGTGACTGTCCTAGGCAAACCTAAAGCTCCCACAGTCCTGTAGGCCCAGTAAAAACATGGTCCTGCCTCACGCCGTCCACTCAACTTCTTCCAAATCCCATGAGGTAGATCTGCCTGGGGGAAGCCAGGCCACAGGCCAGAGCCAAGCTGTGAGGGACTGTGAGAAATGGAGCTTGCCACTCCGAAGCCCCTGTGGGGGAACACAGCAGGTCCCTCAGTGGGATCCATCGCAGACAACTTGCCAGGGATATAACTGGTAACACTCAGAAGCAAGCAAACAGAAACCAGGGACTCGAGTATCACAGGAATGTTAGGACTTGACGAAGATCTGTTAAAGTCATGGGAGAAATTCTGTCAGATACAAGCTCTGTATGGAGCCTGGTAGCATAGGAGGTGCCAAGCACCATGGCTGGAACAGGGCTTCACTGTGTGAGGAGGAGGTAAATATGGAGCCAAAGGAAATAAGACCATGATTCCTCTCTCTTCCACTGCCGGAACCCAGGTTCGGAAACACAGAGTCAAGAAATACTGCAGCTCTGGAGTTATCAGATGCTGACTTCTTTATACTTTGAACCCTACTTGTACCCACTGACACTGGATCCCAGTCACTGACACCCGGGCACTGTCTCTACAGCCGACTCATCCCGTGTTAGAGCTGTCGTCTCACTATTGATAGTGTGAGCTTTGGACAAAGTATTAACCTCCCTGCGCTGCTTCCATTTTTTTTTCCTGAAAAACAAATTGAAATGCATAGAAAAGATAATCGCACCAAGTTTCATCTATGAGTTGTTACATATAAAACTGTATTATATTACGTATAACCTAGTGCCCCAACTTATAGGAACGCTCATCCCCTGCAGTTGAAGCTAAGGGAAAGAGAGATGCGCTCATGGTGTGGGAAGTCCTTCTGTATATGTGTTGCTTTTATTGGTTAATGAATAAAGAAGCTGTTTTGGCCAGTGATGTAGCAGAATATAGCTAGGCAGGGAAATCTAAACTGAATGGTGGAAGAAAGAAGGCAGAGTCAGTGAGGCACCATGGAGCCACCAGAGGGGAAAAACGCAAGCTGTCAGTTGGAACACGAGCCTTGTGGTAAAATATAGAATAATGGAAATGGGTTAATTATAGATGTAAGAGCTAGCTAGCAATATGCTTAAGCTATTGGCCAAACAGTATTACAAATAATATAGTTTCTGTGTGATTATTTCAGGGCTGAGCAGCTGGGAACAAACAAGCAGCCTCCTATACAACTCGCTCACACGACACCCCTCATATTAATGAGATCATGGGCCAGATACATACTTGCCCTTGCCCCTGGAAGTGCCTGCTCTATTGCCAAAGGCACCTGAAATTCTAAAATAGCCATCATAAGCCAGGCAGTGGTGGCACACGCCTTTAATCCCAGCACTCAGGAGGCAGAGGCAGGTGGATCTCTGTGAGTTCGAGGCCAGCCTGGTCTACAAGAGCTAGTTCCAGGACAGGCTCCAAAACCACAGAGAAACCCTGTCTCGAAAAACAGACAAAAGCAAAAAAAAAAAAAAACCCACAAAAACATTAAAAAAAAGGTAAAGAGTAAACAAATAAAAAAAAATCCCAAAACTACACCCACCAAAATTCTAATGGTTACTGTCAACTTTATCTAAACACAAAACAACAAAATTCTCACTAAGTTTCTGCAACAATGAAAGACCTACAGCCGCCAGCAGACTCAAGCCCAATGATGCAATTCACTCTTTGGTTTCTGCGGGGGGGGGGGGGGGGGGGAGGTACTTAACACGGGAAACTAGGTCTTTACAGAAGTGATAAGCAGGCTTGCTGAATAGAGAAAGACAAACTGGTGGTTCTTTGGTTGAACTTGAAACTGAAGTGTTGAACTGGCTAGATTTTTTTTCCTAAAAGATCTGCAAAACCAGGCAGCCTGTACAAGTTCAGCGGAGGAGACATTCAGACAGCACAGCTGGCGAGGCGTGCCCAATGGGCTGACAAGGTTAGTCCTCTTTTAATCTCTTGCTGTCCGAACTCTCTACAAGCACGTACTACTTTTATGAATAAGAAAGGTTAAGATTCACACTGACTACTCGGGTTGTAAAGAAAGGAGAAGCTTGCCATTTAAGGAAAGGCAGGAGGAGACTGTGGTTTCTCATCTCAGGACGCTGGGACTTATCATTTCATATCTGAGGCAGTGTCCTTTGCAACTGCCAACGCCATAAACACGGTGGCTACAAATCATATTAATGATGCCTGGAAGGGAAGTCAGCTTTCATCTGTGGCCCTGCAGATGCGACAAGTGCCATTGATTCCCAAGTGGGGACAACACACCTACCTTTACAGGAGGAGGCAAAGCCAACTGCCTGTGTATTGCTCACTCCTGAGGAGCAGCCATAGTGACGTCCCAGGCCTCCTGCCTGCCCGCCTGCACTATACTGGGTTTTCCTATTTGGTACTACAACCAGCTGAGAAAGAAGAGCCCGTAACAAGTGTCGTCCATAAATAACGTGGACCTGGGACTGTCTCCGATTCAAACACAAGAGAACATGATCTCAGCAGATTCCTGGATCATCACGGATACACAGTCCGAAAAAGGCAAGGTTGGGATTCCAGGGCAGTAGAGGATGGGTAAAGGCGGTGGGACACGGGCTTTAAAAAGAAATCGTATCCCAGACAACCACGGCGAAGCCAGTCAGTGTGCCCAGCACTAGAGAAAAGTCCAAAGTTAGTGGTCTTGGGAATACTGCTCTCTGGAGTCAGTTGAGGTCATCCTGACTCCTTGGCAGTACCCAAGCTTTTACTCGAGGAAGCCAAGGGCTCTTTTCTTTGTCAGGAGACAAGAGCCTGGAGCCAAGCCCCAGAGCTATCAGCAGCCAGTTCTTAGCCAAAGGCTGGCCAGCTACCAAGGCAAGGTCCAGGGACAGGTGGCTCTGAGCACAGCATCTCCCAAGCATCATCTCCACAGACGTCAACTTTTCAACGTCCCCAAGCAGGGCCTTCCCCAGAGGCCACACTGCCCAAGTGACCCCCGATTTCAAAGACTGCAGGGAGAGAATGGCACAACCTTTCCTTCTGGGTTCTTTTCCATAAGGTGGTGGGGTCATCCCCACAGCCATGGGCTAAGGGGCCAATGGGCTTTTCGTGAGCTGCAGGGTGATGAAGCTGCTATCCAGCAACACAGCACTTAGACGGGTTCCCAGCACACAGATTTCCCTAAGGTAACGGAAGTGCTCCACAAGGTTAGCCATGGACTAATGACCTTAGGCTACCAGACAGGTTCCTCCACAAGGACAAGGAGTCTCACCCACGTCAGCTCCTGCCCCTGCCACATCCCCTCCTGCAGCCACCTGTGCTCCCAGTCCCTTGCATCTGTGCCTTTTCTTGGACCTAGAGGTTGTGCATCCTGCTCTTTACAACATCCGTCTAGAATCATTCAAATTTTCTGAACTTCTCTTTGACCATCCAAATCGCATTTCACTGGGTCTCCTGCATACTGTCTAGTGGCCTAATGTTGTTGTCATTGCCTGCCGTGAGCACCTTAGGCTATGGCATCTGTCTCCTCAATGCAGACTCTGAGTAAATGACAGAGTAAAGAAACCCCAACCATGTAAGTAAGCATGTCTCTCTTTTTTAGTATTACTCGTGGTGAGTGTTCTGAAACCACCCTGACTGCATTCGGATAGGTCTTCTCTCTACCCGTCTTCTAGCTCTCTGAACCACACCCAATACCCCAGGCATCAATCAAAGAGGACACAACTATGGTGATGTGGGAAAATGGTCTGTATTCTGTCAATTATATTTTAAATAAACGCTGATGGCCAGTAGCCAGGAAGTATAGGCAGGACAACCAGGCAGGAAGTAGAGGCAGGGTGATGAGAACAGGAGAATTCTGGGAAGAAGAAAGCTTGGTCTGAAGTCGTGAAGCAAGCAAGAAGAAGCAAGATGTGACTGCCTCGCTGAATAAGGTACCGAGCCACATGGTTAACATAGAAAAGAATAATGGGTTAATATAAGTTATAAGAGTTCATAAGAAGCCTGAGCTAATGGGCCAATTAGTTTATAACTAATATAGACCTCTGTGTGATTTCTTTGGGACTTAACAATTATGGAAAACTCAGACAACACTATGGTGCCCTTTGCAAGCTCAATCAACTCTGATTTAAAAAAAAAAAGGTGAAATAAGCCACCATGCTGAGAACATGGTGTGGTGTGGCTTCCTGATGGGCAGGAGGACTTCAGGGAAATGGTTCTTACACTCACAAATGACAGCCTCTTCATGGAGTCATAAAGACAATGGTTTAGGTCAGGCTGGCTGATACCGTCATCTTCCAGTCCCCTCAATGAGCCCATTCTCAGGAGGCTCTGAGCAACACCCAGCAGCATCCAGAAAGGTTCCCTCAGTGCCTGCCTTGAGCAGAGATCCGACGAAAGAGACTTGTCTCCAAAGCTTTCAGATTTGCTAAAAATATTCTCTATTTCACAAGCAGTCAGGATTTTTAAAAAAATAGATAGATATTGTTCCAGTCTTCCTGCTGGGGCTCACTGAGTAAAATGTATCTGGAGCTGCCTAGGGAAATAAAACCTTCCTTCAAGGGCCTTGCAGATCTCCTGAAAGATTTTGTCTCCAGCTGGCTCAGGAGCACTTGCTCATTAAATGCACTGCGCAAGCTCGGTCTCTCGGCAGCTCGGCTTCGGGGGCACGCTGCAATCCATCACCATCACCCCTAAGAACCTGTCCAAGCCCAGAGCCCAAGGCTGGAGGAAGTGCGCGTGCCCACGGGTCTTCCTCCATCTGTATGGAGCTTTCCTAGTCAAGGGAACCTCACAGTTTGTTAGCCCTTCTGAGGCCCAACTTCTCTGTGAGCAAATCCCCTAGTAGAATGCACTAAGAATTTTAAAGATAAGCCACCTGAATGTGTTCAAGAAAAACTCCTGGAGAACATTCTTCCGTGAATGGACCGGATGAGCTAGGCAGACTGCCACACGGATGTGGCAGGAGAGACGGGAGGGGAAGAAACAGACAGGTGAGAAACATGTCAGGAGACATGTCAGATGGCCCAGCCTCGGTGCCATGAAAGTTCTTGACTTTGTTGTACAGTGCATAGCACCAGGTGTCAAAACAGTAAGCCAACAAGTCCCCCAAAGAAGACATCGAAAACCCAGTTTCTGAACCCAGACGGATTCTATGGGTCTATGGGTCTGCAAACCCAATAATATGCATTTCTGTGTGTATCTGTGTACTGTGCATGCACTATGTATGCCTGTTTGCGTGTGTTTAGCACACGTGTGTATACAGCATATGTGACTTCCCAATGCTCCTACTTTATACAGAGAGGCAGGTTCTCTGTCCTGAATCCCGAGCACACCAACAGAGCTAGTTTCGCTGACACATAGCTCAAGATCCCTTGTCTCTGACTCCCAAGCACTGACACCAAAGGCAGGCCAGCATGCTGGGTGTATGCAGTGCTAGATATCAAACTCAGCCCTTCACGCATGCTAAGCAAGCATTCTAACACCTGAGCTGCATCCCCAGCCCAGATTACATAGCACGAGTCTTCAAAGCCCTGGTCTACCTGCAGTCCCTCGTGTTGCGCCGCTTCAGGGAGGAATGAGTCTCAGTGGTTAGGACAAGGTCTGTCCCTGCTCCATTTACCACACCCAATCCAAGTCAAGACCTTCAGAGCATCCTTGTCTGTGGTGGCTGTGATCGTCTCCTGGTTCTTCTCTTTCTCAAAGGATCACTGAATGCAATTGGTCTCCATAAGCTCACAGGGAGTGGCACTAGTGGGAGGTGTGGCCTTGTTGGAGTGGGTGTGGCCTTGTTGGAGTAGGTGTGGCCTTGTTGGAGGAAGTGTGTCACTGTGGAAGCAGGTTTTGAGGTTTCATATAAGCTCAAGCCATGCCCAGTGAGACAGTTCACTTCCTGTTGCCTGTAGAACTCTCAGCTCCTTCTCCACTACCATGTCTGCCTGCACGCTGCCATGTCCAGCCATGATGATAATGGACTGAACCTCTAAATGCTAAGCCACCGATTTAAATGTTTTCCTTTATAAGAGATGCTGCTCTTGTGGTGTCTCTTCACAGCAACAGAAACCCTAACTAAGACAATCACCATTCCAGTCGCAGATGGAAGAGTGAGCCAGCTTATACATGTGAGATTCCGTTCTGAGGCTTTAGCCAGAATTTTCTTTCAGCTGATGTTGCTAAGCAATATGAAAGAAGCCATGGTTGCTGGTAACCACTATGCCGGCTCCCACTGTGTGGGAAAAGCCTGTCCAAAGTTGACTCCACTCCAAGCAAAGAGGGAAGAAACAAAGACAGACACATTCTGGTACATCTGAATGCTTGTATCTGATTGCACCTGAAGCTGACTTACCCTAGATTTCTCAGTGATAAAAAGTAATAACAACTCTGCCCCCTCCCATTTTGGCTTGACCCAGTTTTAGCTAGGTTTGCGTATCATCCTTTTTACATTATCTAAAGTAGCCCTGACCTTGCTTTAACCTTAGGAAGCATGTCCAACAATTCCTATTGAATACATCTTGCCCATTCTCCTCCAAACAGCTTCATCAGTTTGATGTCCCCAGCACCTTGCCCCATTGGCCCAAGCCTGGTGGGACATCTAGGATCTCCTGAACCTTCTTCATCCTCTAGAGGCTGCTGTCACAAGAAGCAGAGGCCTTTCTTTATACTTCCCTTGCGATCAATACCACCACCTCACCAGCTTCTCAGTATTGCTCAGCCTAGATGACTTAAAGAAAGAAAATCAACAGGGCAGTGGTGCACGACTTTAATCCCAGCACTCGGGAGGCAGAGGCAGGTGAATCTCTGAGCTGGAGGCCAGCCTGATCTACAGAGTGAGTTCCAGGATAGCCAGGGCTGCATTGAGTAACTTGTCTCAAAAGACAGAAAGAAAAAAAAAAACAAGGGAAGAAAGGAAGGGAAGGACGGAGAAAGGAAGGGAGAGACGGAGGGAAGGAGAGAGGGAAGGAGGGAGGGAGGGAGGGAGGGAGGGAGGGAGGGAGGGAGGGAGGGAGGGAGAAAAAGTAGAACAAGTCAACCAAAAGCAAAAAAATATCCTCTTCAGCATGCTTCCTTTCAGAATCTAATCTAATACCAGGTTTGCCAGTCAGCCACACATGTCCTTACAGACAGAAGCTTCAGAGTCTGAGTCAGTGAAGATACCTAAGCTGGTGAGTTGAAGATGTTGACAGCTTGCCAGAGCCTCTCTCTGTGTGTTTAGCCACCTACCAGACAGAAGAAGAAAGAAAGAAGACGCCAATCTGTGGCACATGCAACAGATTCCCATATAAATGTCATTCCCGTCTTAATACATTCCTTTGCTTCAGATGACCTGGGTCCTGGATTCCCGCGATTTATTCACTAAGATCTCACAGTTTGGGTATCTGTTCACCCACAGTCCACTAAATACAATGCATATCCCTGTTCCGCATCCTTTCGAGGGTCTGCCTCTGCCGATCCAGTGTTCAGGAACACTGCCTTCTAGGCACGACATGGCTGTTGTCCCTCTTGAACTCTCAACAGTCTGTGTCCATCATTGTTATCACAATAACAAGCTACTATCATTCCATCATGGGGTGGGGGAGCGGCTCACAAAGCCCCATCCCTCCCTGAGGAGGCAGCCGGAGAAAAGATGTTCTCTTCAGTGGTGTAACTGCTCCCCAGTTGCCCACGCTCCTATAAGCAACTCTACGAAACTCATTGGCTCATCCAACCAGACTTAAGGAGAATTGTGCTGTCCTGTGTGGGATAAACAGACATTTGCTCAGCCTCCCAGGAGAGTTAACCTGACTCAGACACTCAAAGCGATATTTTCAGGCCAGGTCAACGAATTCAGCTTCCCCTTTTTCCCCAGTTCTTCTAGACAGGGTCTTGCTATAGAGACCATAATAGCCTGAAACTGGGGACCCTCCCCCATGCCTCCCAGTGGCTAGAATTACAGGGGTGTGCCACCACAACCAATGTGACTTTCCTCTTTCAACACTGTCAGGACACTGGATGTGAGAAAGGAAGCAGACTGTTACCTACCTACCTAACATTTCCGTCGTCACTCTGAGCAATCTCCTCCACCGTGGGGTTAAATCCTGCTCTAAAGCTGCTGGTTCCCCGAGCCTGACTGGATCTGCCCACCTTCAAGATTGTCTCAGATAACCCAGAGATCCCTCAAAGCCAGCATGTTCGAAACAGAACTCGGTGTTTTCCTCCCAAACCTGGTCATCTAACTCTGTCTCTTAGCTCAGTCTATTGACTCAGCACACCCATGTGTCCAATTCATGAAGATTATGCCTCGGCCCCTGCTACGTCTAGCAGACATTGAATGCTTGATATCTCTGCCCCACTTCTCCCCTCCATCCTACAACCAGCCTCGGCTGAGCTATGACAACAGCCTGATCTCTCATCCCACACCCACAACTGTACTCTGCCACCCACAGCCACAAACTTGTCCACAATATAAGTTGCACCCACTTGGTTGTGATTTTGCGGAGCCAGTTCTATGTTCCAAACCTAACATCATAGGCAGCCAGATCCACATAGTGCCCGGGGATATGCCAGCTACCGCCAGGCCCTTGGTTCCCTGTTACCCAGAAGGATTGCCTTCCCAGGCTGCTCTGTTTCTCGCCCTCAATGTCACATATCATCGTCTACACCTCCTGGAACTCCAGTTTCCCTCTAACGCTACGTTCCTCACTTGCCTTCGAGCCCGTCTGTACTGGATTAGGGTCAGGGTCACTTCTTAGGGATATGAACTCCATATTTGATCCCCAGCTGAATCCCTACCACGCGGTCAGCTCTCAGAAACCTAAAGATCACCAAAAGTTCCCAGTTCTACCCTGTTAGTCATATTTCCCTTATTTCTCCAGTGACACCCCCCCCAAACTAACCTCTGAAAGTGTGGGTCTTGGTGCACAGACAAAAACCAATGAGCAGTTGCCATTCCTAGTCCAAAGGAAGCTGCCTCAAAAGTTGGGCAAGGGACGCTATCCTTGAAAAGAGAGAAAAGAGTTTCAGACACTCCCTCCCAACCCTAGAGCAACCTGGAGAACCCCCATGCCTTATCTGTAGTCACCCAGGATACAGGCTTGGTATTTATGAGCCTCAGAGGCCACTGTAACGGCAAGCCTCCAAAGGCAGCCTCCTGCTTTTAAGGAGAGTGGACTCTTTTCCTCTGTCTCATTAGCTAGGGACATTTGATGGTTTAGTGCTTGCTCTTCTCACACACACAGAAATGTTAGTGGCTCCCGACTGTGAGAGCCTTTTTCCTTCTCAGTAGGTCACTCCACCTGGAAGTAATCTGCAGGATGGGAGCTTGAAGATCCTCCACATGACCCCTAGATAAAACACGGGGGGGGGGGGGGGGCCTCAGACCCCAGGGTCTCTGCCTCAGATAGCAGCTTTCCACATGAAAAGACAGAAGGCATGAAAGGGAAGAATCAACCCTACTCAACAAACTGCAACCCACCAAGCAATGTTTTGTGGTAAGGTCTCGTAACACGCATGCCTTTATCATTGCAGGGCCCTCGCCTTCATGCACTTCGTACACAAATCACTGTAGGTACACCAACAGCCTCCACTCACACCAGTGGAATCCACAGCCAATGGCGGTGCCAGAGTTAAAAGGTCAAGTAAAACAACAGGGAAGTCAAAGCAAGAAGGGACCCAGCAGTCCATTGACTCAGTCAACCAAGAATTACTTCTGTGTGGCAGCTCCTACTATGTGCCAGGTTTTGTGAAGGAGGTGGATAAAACAGAGCAGTCCTGCTCCCTTATATTATTGTCTGGAAAAGGATTGTGGAGTGCCTCAAATCCAAATTCAGATTCTAGAAGCAATCTGAAGTCATCGAGGGCTTTTGAGTTGGCAAGTGACATCGTCTGATTTCTATTTTGTCTGAGCCATCCGGCAGATAGAGAAAGTAGGGGTTGCAGGAGGCAGTGATAGAAGCTGCAAGATCAGCCCAGGCTGGGGTAATAGATCCAGCACACAAGAACAAGGATGCTGGCTCTACAGAGGCCAGGTTGGCATGGAGTTATGTTGACTGAGTTTTTCTATCCTACCAAGTTCCCGCATTTGTTAATTCCCAAAGAAATCACACAGAGGTCTACATTAACCATAAACTGATTGGCCCATTAGCACAGGCTTCTTATTAACTCTTATAACTTATATTAGCCCATTATTCTTGTCTGTGTGAATAGTACCTTATTCAGCAGGGCAGTCACACCTTGCTTCTTCTGTGGCTGGGAAAGGACTCTTCCCAGAATTCTCCTGTTCTCATTGACCCACCTCCACTTCCTGTCTGGTTGTCCCACCTATACCTCCTGCCTGGCTACTGGCCAATCAGCATTTATTTAAAATATAATTGACAGAATACAGACAATTGTCCCACACCAGAGTTATGCTACTCCTTGGGATATACCAGTCATGTAGGAGAGAAGAGAAGGAAAAGTGTGGAGATGCATCCTTGAGCAATTAGCAGAACACATGCTGTTTCTGAGACAGAAAGGGCTGAGTAGGAAGAGCAACCATTTATCAGGGAGAAGCAATCAGCTCTGGGCTGGATATTTCGCAGCTGAGATGTCCAACTGGTGGCATGCAGAACATTACTGGTCACACAAGTCATAAGCTCAGACTGGGAGGGAGAGCCTGAGTGAGAAGCAGAAACAGCCTTAGAGACTAAATGGCAAAAATGTGATTGTATGTGCTGTCCCAGCAAGGAACCAAGCGATGGGATAGCCCCAGATTTTCCATTCAAGAGACAGGCTTGTTTCCAAATGGAAAAGAAAAAGGATTCTGAAGGAATCACTGTCATCAACAAATTCCAGATTTCCCATGTTTTGGAAGAAGGGCAACCATCCATCAGGAGGACCAGCCCTCCAATCCCTATTCCAAGCCAACACCCTTCAAGATCTCAGATAGGTCATGGAGCACACATATTGAAGCCTCAAAGTCTTCATGTATGAGATGATGTAACTACAGTCTCTTCAGCTCCTGTTTGGAACCCACCTCATTCTGAGACTCAGGAGCTTAGGTCAGTCCAATGTTAGGGACAGTGGGGAACAGGTGCTTAGATATACTCAACAAGTCCCCACACTAAAAAGTTCTTCCAACTGGGTGGTGATGGTACACACCTTTAATTGCAGCACTCAAGAGGCAGAGGCAGGCAGATCTCTGTGAGTTCGAGGCAGCCTGGTCTACAGAGTAAGTTCCAGAACTGTTATATAGAGAAACTTTGTCTTGGAAAATCAAAAAAGAAAGGGAGGAAGGAAAAAAGAAATTCTTCCAAGGCTGGGAATTGTAGAGCATACCTTTAATCTCAGAATTCAGGAGGTAAGGTCAGGTGAATCTCTGTGAATCTAGGCTAGCCTGATCTACATAGTGAGTTCCAGGACAGCCAGGGCTATGTAGAGAGACCCTGTCTCAAAAAAAAAAAAGGAAGAAAGAAAGAAAGATGGAAGGAAGGAAGGAAGGAAGGAAGGAAGGAAGGAAGGAAGGAAAGAAGGGAAGGAAAGGAAAGGAAAGGAAAGGAAAGGAAAGGAAAGGAAAGGAAAGGAAAAGAAGAAAGAGAAATTAATTCTTCCATGAATTTAGAGAAGCCAGACACTAAGGACTCAGTACAGACCTTGCAGATGGCTCCCACAATTGATTGAGGTGCTGACTTGAGCTGCCGTAATGACAGGCAGATGCTTCTTGCGATGGAGGCAATGAAGCGTTACTTATCATTTTCTCTTGTGCTGCCATCTGTGCTACAAGCAAAGCTCCTGTGAGTTTACAAGGAGAAAGGTAAAGAGAATTACCTACCAGATCCGCTGCTCAAGCTCCGAGCCTAGCACTGAGATTCAGACCATTACCACTTGTCAGGTTCAAGGCTGCTTCCCCCTATGGGGCAGGATGATGTGGATATAGAGGGAAGAAAACAGGAAAGGGGACTAGCAGACTGGAGAAGATGCTAATACTGAAGATAATTGTAAGGAACAAGCAATATCAAAATATGCACAGAATCCAGAACTAAAACCCAATAGGAGAAGTGCCATGGAGGTGAAGGTGGGTGATGGATGCCAGTCACACTAGGGCACTACCACAAAAGGAGCCCTGTACTGCCACAGCAAGGATGAAACCCTAAAAATGCCACGCTACATTAAATAAGCCAGTTATAACACCCCCACATAAGGTATAATTCCATTTGTATGAAATACAGTTTATATCCAGAATAAAGACAGAAGGTAGATTTATGGTTGCTTAGGGCTACAGGGAAAGGGAGGATGGGGGTCTACTAGAGGGTTTACTGTTTTGTTAGGGATGATGAATGCATTTAAAACTTGATTATAGAAATGGTTGCATAGTACTTGCTGGGGAATATACTGAAAACATCACTGAGTTATATGGTGTATGAGGTAGATGTCACAAGAGCTGATATTTTTCATGTACCGGAAGAGGCTGTTCTTATTGCACATGTTGGGACTAATATTAGATACTGCTTTATTCCAAACGACGAAAAACTGAAGGTGACTATTGATTCCATTATTGGAAGAAGAAATAAATTGAAGGAAGAGCCACTCCCCTGTGACGAGAGAGCTGAGACTAGTCCAGAAATGTTCAAAACAGAAAAACAACGTGCCGGACTCTTTCTATTCCTAAATCTCTCTGGTGGTTGGAAGGGATGGCCGTGTTGGTCATTTGGAAGGTGTGATCAAATGAAGTGCATGTTTTACAAGAAGGGGTCCTCCTGTCCGTTCTGGCAGCTACAATACACACAAGAATGAAGCTTTCCCAGAGGATGTGTAAGTGGGGGCTATGTTTGCATGGAGGAGAGCCAGAGGGATGGAGCACACCACAAGGAGAAGATGCTGGGAGCCGTGGGGGTGTGGCTTGAACTCATGATTAAGACGATGGATAACTAGCCACTCATAATTCTGCGAGCTGCAACAAAGCTGCCTTGATAATGAAATTGAATCCTGCCTTGACTTTCCGTTATGACCCTGACCCTTGGTCCTGCCCGCATCCAGCCCACCTCAAACCTGAGCTACCTCAGAGTCACCTGGTCCGTTTGTGAGAGCACAGATTTCTGGAAATGGCACAGAGTTTCTGATTTAGCCAGTCTGGGAATTTTACGTTTTGTTTTTTTGTTTTTGTTTGTTTTGTTTTGATTTGATTTTTCAAGACAGGGTTTCTCTGTGTAGCGTTTGGAGTCTGACCTGGAACTCACTCTGTAGACCAGGCTGGCCTCGAACTCACAGACATCTGCCTGCTTCTGCCTCCCGGGTGCTGGGATTAAGGGCATGCGCCACCACCACCCGGCAAATTTTACATTTCTAACAAGGCTTAGATCAGTGGTTCTCAACTTGTGGGTCTCAACACCCAATGGGGGTGGAATGACCCTTTCATAGGGGTCACACAGCAGATATCCTGCATATCAGGTATTTACACTTGTGATTCATAGCAGTGGCAAAATTACAGTTATGAAGTAGCAATGAAAATAATTTTTGGTTGGGGGGGTCACCACAACATGAGGAACTGTATTAAAGGGTCACAGCTTTAGGAAGGTTGAGAGCCGCTGCTGTAGATGGTACAGATGCTGATGCTGAAGCCAGGTAGAAGGGATCAATCTATTGATCTCACTTGTGAGCAGCAGTAGTGGACACAACCTGCCAAGTGCATTCCGGGGCTGAATGATTACGTGGGCGGACGCTTCACCCAACATAGCTGCGGATAGGGTTAAGGAAGGAAGGATTGTTCTAGTACAAGAGAATCAGCTGGGGCCCTCATGCCATCTAAATTGGATTCTCAGCTTCTCGCTCATTGATTACAATCAGTCAAGCTATCCCGGTAATAAATTGCCTTAAATTATTGAAGTGGTAATGGGCACAGCTGGGTAAATAGCACACAGGCCGGCGAAGATCTATATTCATGAAGAGGTTGTCCACACAGCATGGCTCCCACTGGGTTTGCCTCAAAGATATTTGTTCCTACCGGCCTGCTAGCTCTCAGTGCTTGCCCATCTGCTGGCTCTCCAGCCGAGGAGGCTGAAGTCCCTCACACACTTGGGGCAGGTCTCAGAAGCCAAGGCTTCATGGCTTTGCAGCACATATCCATAAAAGCAGGACTCCTAAGTGTCTTTAATCTACCGAACAGCATGCATGCCAAGAATATTTAAACACCCTCCGATGAAAAAAAAAACCAAGTTCGTTTTGTTTTGTTTTGTTCTCACTTTGTCTTCAAAGTAAATTTTCTTTCTAAAAAAAAATATGCGATTTCAAGATTGTGATTTTTGTCCCAGTGAAATGAGCATTGATAAATATCACTGGTTTTTTTTAATATTTATTTATTATGTATACAACATTCTGTCTGTGTGTGTGTCTGCAGACCAGAAGAGGGCACCAGACGTCATTACAGATGGTTGTGAGCCACCATGTGGTTGCCGGGAATTGAACTCAGGACCTTTGGAAGAGCAGGCAATGCTCTTAACCACTGAGCCATCGCTCCAGCCCCAATATCACTGTTTTCTTAAGAAAACTTTTCACCTAATGATGTATGGCGGAAAGCAGCTGCAGGAGGACTGAGCGAGATTATGATAGGCTCCTTGGAAAGCATCATGAATCAGAGCATGCAAATCACCATGGAAACTAAGTCAGGTAATTATTACATAATAGGATAATAGGTTCACTAATATCCTAGGAAAGTAAGGAAGCCTGCTACATAAGAGATGATAGTGGGTATCAACGAGCAATACAGCAAGAAAACGGAAGAACGGGGGTGGCTGGAAACACCCACCTTCCCCTGACCTGGCCAAACAGGCATTTGCCAAGCTTAGCAGGAAAGTGCCTTGCTGTCCTGTGAAAGACAGGGGCCAGCCATTTCCCCACGCACTCTATGAGACTTGCAGCCTCTGATGTTTCCAGTGCCCTTGCAGCCTCTCAGATGCTTGGGTTATAGAGGACTGCACTAGTTACTTCCTCTTGTAACGAAACAGCTGACAAAAGCAACGTAAGGAACAAAGAGTTTATTCTGCCTCAGAGTTAAAGAAGAGAATCTGTGCCTGGTGGCAGGAACACAAGGCAGCTGGTCACAGTGTGTTCGCACCAGTAATTGCATATGCATGATGATGCTCAGCCTGCATCTTCCTCGTCAGTCTAGGTCCCCACTCATGGGATGGTGCTGCCTCCATTAGGGTGGCTCTTCCCTGTGCAGTTAAACCCTTCTGGAATTATCCTCACGGACACATCTAGAAGGGTTTCCATGATGATTCTAAATCCAATCAATGAAGATCAACCAGTCCAGGGAAGGTACTGCTCTTGGTGCACCTTGGAAGGCAGCCCAGCCCTCTCACACTTACACCTCGGTGCAAGATGCAAGAGCCTGAGAACAAGGAGAGGAGGACACAACCCACCCTGTGCACCTGCACCATGAAAGGGTTTCCATTAGAGTACTAAACGCTTTTTAAAACTTGATCAACAGACGGCTGGATTAAAAAAAAAAAAACTAGAGTTGAAAACCAATTGAATTAAATAAACATTAAAAAGAATAGAAACTTGGTCAAGATTAAAGATCCATGACAGTAAGTGGTGGCGCACGCCTTTAATTCCAGCACTTGGGAGGCAGAGGCAGGCAGATCTCTGAGAGTTCAAGGCCAACTGGTCTATTATAGAGTGAGTTCCAGGACAGCCAGGGCTACACTGAGAAACCCTGTCTCAAAAAAACAAAAGAATAAATAAACAAATCTGTTGGACACCAATTATATCCAGCACTGAGGTTTCTTCTTTTCATCTTTAATAATCTCAAACCTCAAGGAGTAAAGACATAACAAGCTTCCAGAAAACACAAGCTAGACTCAAGACATAGAAAATCATCACATCTATTTGGATCTTTTATCTTTTTAAGCATAAGTTATGTAACATAACGTGGTGGTTTGAAAGGAAATGTCCCCCAAAGGTAGGGACACTATTAGGAGGTGTGACATTGTTGGAGAAAGTGAGTCACTGTTGGGGAAGTCTTTGAGGTCCCTTTTGCTCAAGTTTCCCTCAGTCTGACAGTCAACAGACTTCCTGTTGCCTGCAAGGTGTAGCACTCTCAGCTCCAGCACCACATCTGCCTGCATGCCCCTATAATTCCCATCATGATGATAATGAACTAGACCTCTGAAACTGTAAGAAAGCCACCCCAATTAAATGTGTTTTTATAAGTGTTGTCATGGTCATGATGTCTCTTCATAGCAATAGAAAACCCCAACTAAAACACGTAAATAAAATAACTTCTAAAATATTCACTTATAATTGGTTGGGAAAATCCTTCTATGTTTTTATGGTTTTATTAAGTATCTGTAAATAAATGATATTATGTCTTTTTCTAATTGTTTTCACAATGTACTTATACACTGCAACTTTATGTTTTTGCTAAAATTCCTTCCCTTGGGGAGAGATGTAAAACATCTACCTCTCCTCCTAGGCTCCCAAAACAAGGTGAGGCATGGTTGCACTGAAGTTCGCCAGGCAGGAAACCAATGAGTTTATCAGCCTTACTTACAAAGCGCTAGGCGAGGGAAGTTCTGTACCTGGTAGGGCTGAATCCATCTCGCCTCATCCTCCCCCACCTACATATTCGAGGCCCTCCCTGAGGCACTAATCCCACACACAATTAAGGCAGAATTGCAAAAAACTCTCTGGGAGGAATGACGAGAGGCATGGTCAACTGTCACCAAGCCCAGCTGTGATGATCTCTGGCGAGCAAGCCAAGCTGGCTTCCTGAAGACGGTGGCGGTTTGACTCGGAGGCTAGCTTGCACAAGAACGTGTTCCTTCAAATTTAAGCTTTTGAGAATTTGGGGTACGGATCCTTGTAGATTAATATCTGTGCTCAGTGCACAGGCTAAGCTTATCCATCCCTTGACACAGGGCTGTTACAAAGAGTGGAGTCTGAATGAGAGATTGAGACTCAAGATCTCGAGCGCTAGAATGGGTTTTATGTGCATTTCCCAAGTGGGCCAAGCTCTATTGGGGTCTGCATTTGTGAGACCAAGCTGTGCATGGCACATAGTTACTGATTTGGGTCATCTGGGCCTGGTTTCCAAAGGCTGTGTTTAAAATCAGAGTAAGAGGACTCTACGTTTATCCACAATTTAATCGACAATTATTTCAGTCATGTTAATGTCCCCAAAGCACGCCTGGGTCTTCAGGATAGAGAAACACAAGATTCAGAAACACGAGCCTCAGATTTTAAGCTACCCGCTTCCAAAAGCAGCCAGTTATCTTTCCCGAAGGCATCCACATGAACTGAAACACGATTCTGAACAGGGGCAATGTGACTCGCACCGAAATCCAAACCTCCAGAGAGGTCTATGCACACAGCTCTCATCTTCCGGTGCTAGAGCTATGGATGGGGCTCTGAAGTGAATCTGCCGATTTTGTCCTAAAGCCAATCTGATATTGTCATCCACTGAGTAGTTCATGAATGCCGCCCGAGGCCACTGCACCACCTCAGCCCCCCAACTCCGCCCCAGCTCCCTCCTGACCTGCTTTCCCTCCGTCAGCACTGACATGGGTCGTGGATCTCGGTGGTCTCTCTGTCATATGCTGTACTTCTGCTGTCTTTGTTTCAATCATTCTCATTCTGACTGACATCCTGCCAGGTATACTCGCTCCCATGGATAGCGTTCACATACCAAGCCCTCCAGGCCTCTGGTCCACTCTCTCACACATTACTCTCCCCTTGGTATCCAGTGTCCTAGCAATGAAAGTTTCTCAAATTACCTACCAAAGTGCAACCCAGTGCCTTCCAAAAGTCATATTTAGATTTTTCAGCCTGCTAACAATAGAGTCTGAAGTGACAGTCACCATGACCCCAACCTGCCGTGGGCTTCCCTCCCTTACAAGAGTTTCTTGTAAAGCCTTGGACTTGATTTTGCATTCGTAATATTGTTTCTTCAAGTAAAAAAAAAAAAAAAAACCAAAGGGGCTGGAGAGATAGCTCAGTGGTTAAGAGCATTGCCTGCTCTTCCAGAGGTTCTGAGTTCAATTCCCAGCAACCACATGGTGGCTCACAACCATCTGTAATGAGGTCTGGTGCCTTCTTCTGGCCTGCAGACATACATACAGATAGACTATTGTATACATAATAAATAAATATTTAAAAAAAACAATGAGGGCTGGAGATAGCTGTCAGTAAAGCCCTTGCCTCAGGAGTATGAGGACTGGAGTCAAATCCCCAACATCCATGTAAAAACAAAACAAAACAAACCACCAAGACAGACACGGTGGCACACACTTGTAATCCCAGCTCTAGGAAAGCAGACAGGATACTGGGGTCTGGGTGGCCAAACTAATGAGCAAGCTGAAGGATCTGAGAGATCCTATCTCAGGATAAAGTGTGGCCCCACACATCACACATACACCATGCAAATAAATAACATCGAAATCCTCCGAGCCCGCCCTCAAACCTGGTCCTCCCAACAGAAATGACTGCTTTCTCCTGGAACTGTCCCGGGGAGCACTGGAGAGTACAGAGGTTTGGTCCCGGGATTCAAGCACAGAGTGGCGCTTCCCTTTGCCTGTCTCCTCCCACTGGCTCCTCAGGCTTGGACCCATCACCCATCCCACCTGGTACTCATTGACATTGGTCAAGCCTGCTCCACTGTGGCCTTCAAGCAGGACAGGAGGCGCCCAGGCTCCCAGCTCCGTGATCTGAGCCCCACCCTGCTCCAGCTGTGTCCACTGGACTCTCCTGGGACTGGCCAGGCCCAGGCCAGATGATCTGACATGAAGGAAAGGGGAAATTCTTGGCATTCCTTCTGCAGAAGACATCTGCCCAGCTCAAGGCAGTGAGCAGCAATGAGATGGAGCCTCAGAGACATCTTCAACCCCAACACAGTCTAGGGTAGAAAAGAACCAAGTCCCCTCTCATCAAGTGCTTACATAGGGAACGTGTATACACTGCGGAGCAGGGAGCCTGGAAGTGGGATCCCTTCAGCCAGGCCAAGGGAGGATACAGGACCAAGCCCTGAAATTCTCAATGCACACAGACTTCCAGTTTTGGAAAAATGTCTTCATATTCCCAGAAATGACCCAATGGAACAATCAGATTGCATTATTCTCTCCAGTCATCAAGGCTCAGCCATGGTCCCAGATGGAAAGGGCCACAATCGTGTCTTTAACTCTATCTAGACTGCTACACTACCTCGTGACTGCGACCCCCTCCTAGAGATCCCGTTTGCTCAGTGTCCTTTCTCACTGGCCACAAAAGAGGCTCACTGGAGAATCCTCGGTTTCGCAGCCTGAACTTGCCAAACCAGGCTCTGCCGTCAGCATCCACCAGGCACTGGAGGGCTGCCCGGCAATCTGGCTGGAGCTCTTCTACCCGACAGCCAGAGAAATGATATACAGCTCGGAGTCCCTGACCAGCAGACCCTCTGAGGGGCCCGGACGCTCTAATTAGCCAGTACCCTTGTATCATCTGAGACTCTTGGCAAAGTCCAATCTTTCCTTCAAGTCTCAGCTCATCAACGCCACGAAGCCTTGTTTAGCACCTTGCCCACTAGACTGAGCCAGTCGTTCACCAGTCCTTCCACATCTTCATTAGACACGCAGTCCTCTTTATGGGTTCTACACTCAAGGGTCCAGCCATCCAAGAGCAAAAATATAGTATTGTCAAAAAAAAAAAAAACAGGTGGATAGTTACTAAGAAATGACGCCTGAGGCTGTCCTCTGGACTCCATATGCTAGCTAGACTCTGATTCAAAGTCAAAGAAGAGTTGAATGTCACCTTTCCTCTGATCCTTGCTGAATGTGCCTTTCATTCAAACCTAGAGGAGCGCGCTCGCGGTGAGCACAGCACATGGTCTCTCACCATCGTGAGCTAGATTTCCTCCCGATTCACAGCTATGTCTCCCCGCCTCTCCATAGCACACACCAACGGCAATAGCGACGGCTGTCAGTCAGCTCACGTGGTGGGAACCCGGGCCACTCCACACCCACTGAATCAGAGGGCATCCTTCCGGAAGCTCTGACGGATGTGCATAGAGAGGAAAGCTGGACACCCACAGAACCCCAAGGGCGCCCAACCTGCAGCAGTTAAAGGAGCGCATCTCACTGGGTCATACACAGACGTAACCAGTAAATACTGTTGGTGCTGTGTGTGTATATACACACACATGTGGGGGCCAGAGGGCAAACTTGGGTGGTTTCTTGTTCCATTTGTTTTTTTGTTTGTTTTGTTTTGTGTTTGTTTGTCTTTGAGACAGGGTGTTCCACTGACCAGAAACTCCACCAGTAGTCTCGGCTGGCCAGCCAGTGAATTCCAGGTATCCACCTGTCTCCACCTTCCAGGGCTGAGAAAACCCGGACATGCCACCATGCCCAGCTTTTTAAATTTTCATTTCACTATATTTTTTTCGATGTAGGTTGTGGAAAATTAAATTCGGGTCCTTCTCCTTGCTAAGCAAGCACTTTGCAGCCTGAGCTGTTGGCCCAGCCCTCGGTTATTGTGTTTTTAATTTGAGACACTAATCCTAAACAAGAACCACCTGTGTGGCCCAGGCTACACTGTGTGGATCCTGTCCTACACCTAAGCCTTTGGGCTCTCCAGGCTCCTGGCTCCTAACCCACCCAGCACACCTAGCGACCCTTCCGTAAATGTTCTGAGTCCATCACTCCCTGAGTTGGGAGGATACTGCTGGTTTCTCCAAAACTTAAAAGTAAGGAAGCAAATAAAGTGGGTTTTGAGCTCCTTGCTAAATGACTAGATAATAAAATGGCTGTTTTGCCACGTGGAAAAACACGCCCTAAAATGAAGTAATAAGGGAATAGCCACAAGCCTTAGGGGCTGTCCATAAACCAAACCTACGATGGGTTTGAAAAATCCCCTTATAAAGCCATATGAGGCATGCCACTGGCGAGTCCTCTGGAGCCCAGCTGTGTGTGGCGCGGAGCTGAAGCCAGCCCCGTGGAATCCTGGGTTACAAGGAGGTCAGAGCATTTGCTGTGACCAGCCAGCTCTACAATTAGTCCTGGGTGTGTTGGGAAGTGACCCCTGACTGGAAGGACTCATGCCTGCCTGCGGAAACTGGGACCCTTCTCCAAAGGGGGTGGGGGCGGGGAGGCTCAGCGTTTCTCAGCCTGCTGGAATTCCATTAGCCTGTTCACACTGTACAGATGGGAATTAAATAATTAATTAGGGAATAGTTCACTCCAGAGCCCATGCAGGGGGATTATGCAAATCATCCGAATTTGTAGCAAGGGGCTGAATATTTTATAGTGTGTTTAATTTGCAAATATTAACCACTGAGAAGGCTTAGGCAGGAAACTATCATCATCATGATTATTATTAGTCATGCAAAACTACTTCAGCTGCATCAAACCTTCTTCCTTTCAAACGCTTCCCCTAAGAAATGTAGTTTTTTTTTTTTTAAAAAAAAGGAAACCAGTAAAGTACAAAAGCATATTAAGAATGAAATGAACCTGCCTGGATAACAGGAAAATCAATGCGCACTGTACCTTCCACCCAACCCGGGAAAGTCTCTAAACACTAACATGGTTTCCACCCCGCTAATATTCTCTCAGTCTCTGGGCACCAACAGAGCTGGGAAGCTGGGCAGCCAAAGACAGGGATACATTTCCTCCGCTGTATCTGCGTTAGGCCACTGTTGATTCTGTGAGCTCTCCCCATCCCCTCCTCCTTTACCCTTCTGGCACACCCTTCTCCTTTGCTCAAATAAGCTCTTACCTCTCATTGAGAACCCTAACTGCTGTAGCCTCGTGGATAAGATGGGTAAGAGGGTTCACACATCCAGGGGGCGCCAGGCAGTTCCTCGACTCTACCACCACAGCCTGGAAGCTCAGTCATCCAGAACAGCATTGGCAAACTCGGCTATACAGGGCCAGGCAGTAAATATTTTAGGCTTTCTGGGCCATACATTCTCTGGTGCAACGTCTCAATTCTGCTCTGATGGCACAGAAACAGCCCCTGCCAATATGTCAACAGATGAGGCTAGCTGTATTCCAGAAGGGCCTTATTTACAAAAACAGGTGGTGGACCAGATATGGCGGCCATCCAAACCTTTCGTCAGTTAACGTGTGTGTGTGTGTGTTAGATTCTCTACAATATTATTCTTTTTCCTTAAATCATTCATACTCTAAACATAAATATGGAGACTTAAAAGCATTAGATTATCTCTGCTTCCTGTATTGAAGTAGCAATGCTGGGGTTACGGATGCGTTCCCACATCTAGCTTCTTACAAGGGTCTGGGGGATAATACCTAGGTCATCAAGAAGCAAGCACTTCTACTCCCCGAGCCAGCTCCCTAGCTAGAATGCATGATCATAAAATACAGGCAGAGGTTTAATCACAGACTTCCCCACCCCCACCTCCAGATTTCTGTCTTGAAATTCCTAATAAATGCTTGTACGAGAGTCCTGCATTTTTATCTGGTACGCAGTCCCACGCAATATGTTGTCAGGGCTGCTAGAGACAGAAGCATGAGAGATTATCACTTCTGGGGAAGTGCCCCCGGCCTCTTGAGGGTAGAGTCCAGGAGACTGCTAAGCATCCTACACCAAGCAGTGTCCTGCAGTACAGCAAGGGATTATTAAAATGTCAACCATGCCAAAGTTGAGAAACCCTGAATTAGGCAAAGTGAAATTGTCAATAACTCTGCCATTGTTGATCTCAAATATAAGCAATTTCATGTGGTGCAGCCAAAATTGCCATGTTTGAAATCTTTGTAGGACTTAACAAAACGTTATAACCCGGAAAAATAATCCTCTCCCAGCGTAAGCCTTTCTGATATATTTTTGCTCACTATAATAAACTCCTCTGAATCTGCTCCCGTTTCTATATTCATAGATCTATCTATTGGTTATTTTTTTTCTTTAAAGTGTTTTTATTACATTTATGTATTTGTGTGTGCCTGTTACAGGATGTACACATGTTTGCATATCATAACATACATATAGGGACCAGATAATAATTTGGGGGAGTCAGTTCTCGCCATTTACCACATGGGTCTAGGGAGTGAACCCTGTTCATCAGGCAAGTGCCTTTACCTTCTAAGCCATCTTGCTGGCCCTTTTTGTTGTTAGTTTTTTTTTTCCTAAATAAATAGTATATTCAGACCCAAACTGTTGAGAGACAGAAACACACTCAGTGAAAGAGAATCCCCCTTTGTGTCTCAGGGTGACAGCTATAGGCTCCAGCTCCCTGTCGCCCTCCAAAACCAATCCCTCTCTGATGCCCTTCTCAGAGCAATCAGCAATCAAAAAATTAACCACATTTTCCCTGGTGTTGTGCAAATATTTTAGGGGGAATCCTAAACACCCTCCTGTTTTCTTTAAGTTATCCTTTCTATGACCAGCTAAATTACTCAAGATCGCCTGCACCTGGCCTATCTCTGCTTTTGTGAAGCTGTTTTACCAGGGCCTCCTGCTTCCCCCTCAAGGACCCCACTCCCCACAAGCCCTCTGCTTCAGCCACTCTGCCTCCTAGAATTAAACTTGAGAAACTTGAGAGATTTCACTGTGCCCCCTTTTGTGTGACAAACCTTTTCCTGGGGAGATGTAACACACATGTCTACTCAGCCTACAGAGGGGACCCACAACAGACAAATGGACAGATACCACCAAAGTCCAATCTGGTGAGCAATGTGTTTTCCTGGGGTTACTTACAGGCATGAGGGTGAGGGGTTACTTACGGAGGCAGAAACAACTCAAAAGCAGCGGCATCACCAAAGCACACCCCACGACCCCAGGTGATGGCTCATGAAGCTGGGAACCCGGAGCACACTGCACAGCTTGCTGGCAGCTCAAGGGGCTGGAAAGTTAGTCTCGGCTTCTTTTCAGGCAGCTGGTCTGGACTCTTCTTTTCAGTTAGCTTGTCTGAGAGTCTTCTATACAGCTCTGCTTCCTTGGGTCTGAGAGGGACTCTCAGTTCTTGCTTACTCTGGCAGAGAGGGGCCCAGAGAATCTGGTCAGTTTCAGGAACTTCCTGAAGTTATTTTGGGTTGTTCACCTTCCGATTTAAGGAGCTTCCCTGCAGGACAGAATGCTTCTACTGCAGAAGAAATGTTAACACAACACGCTTCTTCAGAAATCCCGTCCAGATGAGAAGTTTTATTTGGTTTTTCTATTTCCTGATTTCTCTCCCTTAATGCTCCTTGTATAGGAATGTACTTTTGTTCTGCTCGGGCACCTGTCAAAGTCATGACAGCAAACAAAATGAACGGCTCTTGCACTTGATTCAGAACAAATCCCTTTAAACACGGGCTTGCCCCTTTCTGTTTCAATAAGAGCAGGAGACAGTTGATGCTGGCAGCTCAAGCCTCTGATGCCTTAGGAAGAGCTAAGGAGGAACTGTCCCTGCTTTATGTATGAGCAGAGTTGTGTATGTCCATGAGTGTGCCCCTCCATTGTCCATGTCCTCTGTAAACCACAAAGGGAAAAAGGCAGGTAACAGAACAATATAAGCAAGGAACCCCTACCCACGAGAAGAGCCGATGAGAGTCAATGATCCACTCTCTTGATTCAAGGGCAACATCTCCACCTGGGGGAAGGAAGCTACGGCTGGGACCCCAGCTTGCAGCAGATGCGTGGCTTGTCTGTGGGCAGTCCATAGTCACAAGGCTGGAGCCAAGACTCACCCACCATCAGAGCTGTCTAGCCTGTTGGCTGATGCTCTAATCTCATATCTCCCGTTGCTGCTCTTCTTCCCTTCCCCTGCACCTCCAAAGTAGTCACAAGGTGTCCATACCCATCCTACCCCCGAGGGTAAATAGAAGCAACTCACAAATTTAAAAGACTTAAAACATAAACCAATTTAGAGATTAGGGACACAGAGAAAGCAGGAGAAGGTTGTAGTGTTTGGGAACATTCTGCCAATCTTCCCATCATCTAGCCACTGGGGTTCAGACTCAGGAGTTCCCACAAAGGGTACATCTTTGAAGTTCAAGGACACTCACTACCTTGCAGCTCACAAAGCACCTACCAGATATTTTCAAGGACCACCAAGTGAGTCAATCATGTTCCCTTAGCGTCTTACAAGTCAAGTCCTGTCTCCTTCCCAGTGTTTACCTTAGAAAGTTCCCGCTGATGGAATGAAGGTGTGAACACACACTCCTTCATCACAGGTCTCCAGTTGCATGGTTGGAATACTGTCTCCTCAGGGCTTCCAGGGAAACAGGAGCTGGCTGTCCATCATCTGTGAATTCCATGCCTACGGATTCAACCCGCTGCAGACTGGACATACTCAAGAAACATTATTTGAACATGAATAGACTTTTCTTGCCACTTTCCCCCAGCAATGCAGATTAAAGAATAGCCACCATGTGGGGAGGGGAGTGGCACACACCTTTAATCCCAGTACTCAGGAGGCTGAGGCCGGCAAATCAGGAGTTCAAGGCCAGCCTGGTCTACAGAGTGAGTTCCCGGACAGCCAGGGCTACACAAAGAAAATCCTGTCTTGAAAAACCAACAACAATAAAACAAACATCCACCTATAGGATCTTCACACTGTGTTAGAAATAAAGTCACCTCAAGAAGATCTTCAAGTCTATGAAAATGTGGATAGGTTCCATGCAAATGCCACACTACTTTATATGATAAATATAATAATTGGAGCATCCTCGGGTATTGGTAGCCTTTGTCCATGAAGATGGAGGGCTACATACATATTCTTGTACATAGAGATTTTTGAGACATTGTCTCATGAAATTGTGGGGTTGGAAAATTCAAACTGTGTTAGGCTGGGCAATCTGCTGACTTAGACAAAAGACAGAACTCTTCGAGAAACCCCAGTCCTTTTTTGTTTGTTTAGGCTTTATATTTGATTAAGATTCAACCAAACTATAAAGGGTGATGTGATCGGTCGTGCTCTAGAGATATCGACTGTCACTGTCAACCACCTCTAAAGTCTTGGCAACAGCATCCACATTAGTGTTTGATCCAAGTGGCCCCCACAGCCAGGCCCAAGTGATGTTTAAAAGAAATTTACTGCAAGCACATGCGTCCCTCGAAAACGTAGAGATTTATAACAACACTGCAGACACTTCTAAAGGGAGGGAGGGAGAGATGCCAGAAACTGGTGATTGCCAACAGTATGATGGCCATGAACTTGTGATCACCAGGTCTAGAGTTAGCGTGCCTTCACTATTGCATTCTGTGCACTTGCAGAAGATAGTTAAAAAAGAAGGGAATCAAGCAAAACTCCAGACACCGTCAAGAGAACAATCAGTGAGCCTCGCTAAAGCTTCACTCTAGGTAACAAAAATGCTATTTTTTTTTTTTTTTTTTTTTTTTGGTTTTTCGAGACAGGGTTTCTTTGTAGCTTTGGAGCCTGTCCTGGAACTCCCTTTGTAGACCAGGCTGGCCTAGAACTCACAGAGATCCGCCTGCCTCTGCCTCCCGAGTGCTGGGATTAAAGGCGTGCTCCATCAAAAATGCTATTTTTATCTCGACCAAATCACACAGTTTGAGGACTGTGAATGGCCTTGATTTGGAAGCCCCTGTTTTGCATACAGGGAAGCAAGGCCTCAGAGATAAATTAGTTTACTGACAGACATTCCACTAAGCTATATGCCTCAGTCTTTCTTTACAATGGGTTCACAAACTCCTTAACTCAACCATTAGTGAGTCCTCACCCGATGTAAGGCTTGCTGGAGATCCTGCCAGCAGTCTCTTGAAGCTCCCTAAGACTTTCCATGATAATGGTGTATTATCAGTCTTATTTTGTGGAAGAAACTATTGAAAGTGTAAGGAATTTTCTTAGGGTCACTGAGCATAAGACAAGACCTCTGGAACTCAAATGCCCAATGCCTGGCTCCTGACATAGCAGGCCAACTCTGGAGGAAGATGGGAGTCATTCTTGTCCAACAGGAGTCTCGGAGCATGCCCAAGAGTAACATGGCAAGACAGGCAAACACAGAGTAGGGCATCAGGGGGCTCAGACTCTGGAGAACCTGAAGCTGATAAAATCAGGGATGTGAATTTGATATGAAATGAATGTTTGCTTAGAATAAGAAAAATTCATAGACTTTAAAGAGTTTACCACAAATGTTTTACCCTTTAGATGAATGGACTAGTCTTTTGCTTAATCAGCTGCCTAGCAACCTCTACAGTGCCTGTATCTCCACACATTGTCTATACATTCTTCTCTCACCTTTCTATAGCAAGGTAATGTCTTCTATACACACACACATGCATGCACGCACACACACGTGCACACACACACACTATAATTCACCCCTTCCTCTGATGAGGTTGATAGAAATTGGGTTTTTGTCAGGTCGTGGTGGTGGAACACACCTTTAATCCCATCATTTGGAAGGCAAAGGCAGATGGGTCTCCAAGTTCAAGTCCAGCCTGGTCTATAAAGTGAGTTCCAGGACAGTCAGGGTTACACAGAGAAACAAAAAGGAAATTTGATTTTTATTTTTAGCTGTTTAGAAAATAAAGTTTTCCAACTAACTTCCAATGTGGCTGTGCAAATGTTGTCAAAACTGAGAAACCTTCAAGGTTCTGAAAGGTCTAGGCTATCTCAGGGAACTTCTGGATTCTCTATGCAGTGACCAGTCTTAGAACTGATGAAATACATTGGCCAATTTGCTGTTGATGTCTTTATGACTGTGTGCATTAGGAATGTAGTCATCTTCCTAATATCATAATTTGAGGTCAAATCAGCAGAAAACTGAAATTTTATCTCAAAATATCCATATGATTCAGCCCTTAATTAACTGAGCTACCAAAATACCTATGGGCTCACTCATCATTTCCCTCACAAGTAAAACATCTTTCACTAAATGACTTTCTTTTAATAACATTATCGTTTCTGTCTTACAGGATTTTTTTGTTTTGTTTTGCTTTGTTTGTTTTTTGTTTTTCTCTTTTTTTTTTTTTTTGACAGGATTTTGCTATGTAGCCCTGTCTGGTCTGGAACTCTTTACAGAGACCAGGCTGGCCTCAAACTCACAGTGATCCTCCTGCCTCAGCCTCCCAGGTTTCTGGGAATACAGGCATCTACCACCAGAGCTGGCCTATTGCAGTTTTTATTGTCAAAACAATTTCACTGATTTCTGTTTAGTTTGTTCGTGGTTCAACTTATTGAGTTTTATTAATCCTTAGTGACAGAGTCTGTCCATGTGGCTTGTGTTGGTCTCTCATTCTTGAGGGGGATTCTGCCTCAGCTTCTTTCTTTAAAAAACAAATTTAACAAACACAGAATAGCTTCACTTTCATCTACATTTAGAGCAGAGTCTGTAACTTCTCACTTCTTCTATTCAAATATTCTAAAGCGTTTCCAAATTCCAAAATATGAATATTCAAGCTTTCTCAACCTTTTCAATATGTCTTTTTGCCTCTCGTTTATGTCCAGGCTTTCTTCCAAGTCTTTGAGAATATCTCTTTCGGTTCTTGACATGTCTTCCTATGTCGTAAGGCTTGAGCAATTTCCTCACAGGCAGACACCCTCACAACACACTCACCACAGAAAGATCAATTCTTGGCAAAACTGAAAAGAGATCATGTTAAGAGGCAAAGTCCTCTGCACACAGAGAGAAGGATAAATAAAATATAATTTTAGCTAACAAGTCAGGTGAGATCATTGTAAATACACATATAATATCAAAACATAATTGAGAAGTTTCTTGTACACTTAGCTTCCTTGAATAGTTTTGCAGAATTGCAGTACAATATCCCAGGCAGGACATTTGCAAGTCTACTTCCCTCCTTGCCTTATCCAGATGACCCAGTTTGCCTTGTGTTTACCGACCCTCGTGTGCTAAGGCAATATAACTGCATCTTCTCTGTAAGCTCACATAATAACCACCACTGTCAAATCGCTCAATATCTCCTGTTTACAAAGATCCTTCCCGTTGCACCATTGTAAGCATATCTACTTCTCTTCCAGCCTGGCTTCTCCCCATCGCAAAGCCCCGGAATTCTTGACATCGTTTTGATAATGCTATATACATGCAATCAAATATTCATGTATACCTGTATATCAAATATTCATACATGTGTCCTCTTCAAGATTTATTTTAGTGTGTATGTTCATGTGTGTGAGTGTGTTTATTTCTGTGGTGCTTATCTATGTGTTTGGGGTACCTGCATAAAAGTCAGAAGAGGGTATTGGGGTCCTCCTATTCCTTTGAGAGAGGGTCTCTCCCTGAAGCTGGGACTTGCATTTCTTTTTAAACTGTATTGGAAATCAGCTAGTATCAGAGACCCTACTGTCTTCGTTCCCCACTGAAGAGAAGGGCTCCAGGCACACAGGGCCTTTGGTTTGTTCTGTGGGTGGTGGGACATGAACTCTGGCCCTCATGACACAGCAAGTGTTCTCAGGCACAAAGCCATCTTTCCGTCCCGATTTTGTCTTTTTCTGCTTCTTGTTCTTTCCCAGAGGCTTCTCCTCTTAGTGGAATGTATTAGTAATTGAATCCTTGTGCTGAATAGGTGTCCAAGCTGTAGGCATATCATGGCTGTACAGTCATCCCTCTACGGGAAGACCTCTGGGCCACCAAAAGATGGTTTGCACTGTTACAAAAAGTTTCTCTGGATATCTATCTTCGTTGGGGTTAATGTGAATGCAGTTTTTCTTCCCCAGGGGTTTGTGCTGAGGGCTGCAATTATGGAGTTAAATGTAATCGTATGTTTAGTTTTAAAACAAACTGTCAAACTTTGAGGCCGCGAAGATGAATCAGTGGGTTACAATGACTGCTGAACAGACACGAGGACCTGAGTTCAAATCCCCAATACCCACAAAGAAAAAAAAAGCTAAGCCTGGTGGTGCATACCTGTAACCTATGGAGACAGAGACAAACGGATCCCTCCAACTTGCTAGCCAGTCTAGCAGAAAATGGAGAGCCCTGGTTTCAGCTAGAGGTCCTGTCTCAAAAGCTAAGGTGAAGACCCCAGGGCTCAGTGACCATCCCAGCAGGAGAAGGCAGCAGTGAGAGAAGACAGGGACAAAACCAAAGAAAAAGAGTGTCTTCCGGACGTGATAGGACCACTGCACAGCAGCTGTGCTTGCCCCGTCAAGATGGAGCCAGTCAGCATTCCAGCGTGGAGAGGGGAGGGCTCACGAGCCCCCACCCCTAGGGGAGCTACTGACAGCTGATGGCCCTCAGGGAGGGAGAGCGAGCCAGTTTCCTTTAAGGGTGCGGCTCCTAGTAGGTCGCCTCTGTGCTCCAGTGAATAGCCCCACACCCATGAATATACGGGCAGCACAAACCGGACCAGATGAGTTATGAGAAAGGAAAAGGACACGGAGCTGAGCGGGGCATGAAGAGATAGGGAGTGGATCGGAAGAAGGAGTGAATGGGCTCAGAATAAATTCTATACATGCGTGAAATTCTCAATTCGCGAAAATATTTTGCTTTTAAAAATAAGGAGAGAAATAGGAAGACACCTGAAGTCTGCCTTTGTCCTCTGGACACATGCTCACACACTCCGTGCACACACACACACACACACATAAACACAAAGAAAAAAAGAAAGGAAGGGAGATGCAAACTGCCTTCCAGAATGGCTGTGCCACTTTACAGTCCCACCACCCTTGTGAGTTCTCTAGGCTAGCCATATCCTTGCAGGCAGTCGCTATTGTCTTTATTTCTATTTCAGTCACCCTGACAGTGTGGTGTACCCTGCTATGACTTGACTTTGCCTCTCCCTCCCTAGTAACTACTGGCGCTGACCAGCCTTTCTTGGGGCACTGTGAAGCAGTGTCAGACCAGGGCCGCTATGAGAAGGTGGTTCAAACAGTCTCTGACAAAAGCCACAGGGAGCCTGAGCCAGAGCGTGGCATGAAGGGACAGGGTGAGATGAGGGTTGGGGGTTCCAGAAATGTCTAGAAAGCTGGCCAAAGGACTCCTGAGACAGGGAGACTGAGAGACGCTGCTATGGAAGATGGAGGGATCCAAAGTAAAGTCTAGGTTTCTAACTCAAAGAAGACGCTCCCGAAACCCTCTGTTTTGCCTGTAAGCGCTCCGTATAACTCAGAAGCGCCGGAGATGAGCTCTCAAAACTGTACTTGATCCAAAGATAAAAATTTGAAGGCTCAGCTCTTCTCTCACCGATTTTTAAACCCTAGCTCACTGGATTCTATCTGCGGGCCTCCGGCCCCCAGAACCTCAACATCCAACGTTGACATGCACACAAAGCATTTTCTATAGCCCACGGCACATACACACACATCCTGTACCTAAAGCACCATTTATCCAGGTGACGGAGATGAGGTTTCATTTCGGGAGCTCATATTAAGATTTGTACATTTTAATTTTTTTTCCCCACTGTGATTATTTTTTCCATCAGGTAATGAAAATGAAATCGGGTGGGAAAGCACGCAAAATGTTAAGTCCTTCAGAAGTGGTTGTGACTTCTGGCGGCTAACAGGCCTTCCTGGGAAGCAGGGTCTCAGCAATGTTGGCTTTCTGGTCCCCTGGGTATTATTGGACTTTGAAGGAGTTCCCGCCCTGTCCCTAGACCTCCCCACTCCTGCCGCAGGTGGCCTTCCCTTTGAACCTGAGATTCTCTTCCACAGCCCACGGGGCTGAGGGTGCGCCCTTGGCCCCAGAATTTATCCCTTGGTTCCTGGCCCTTCCTGGTAAACAGCGTTATCTGGTAGGGATCTTCCACCGGTTTCTAGAACCCACATTTGCAGCACGGTTGTGGAACTTTGCAGACTTTATGGTTTCAAAATTGCATTTCCTAAGACTTATCAATCACTAAACACACACCAGCAATACCCATGTCATTTAGCCTCCAGGTAATGCAGCGTGAAAAGGAAGCCAACCAGCCCAGGCGCGGACAGAGAGCAGCCGAAGCTCAAACCTGGGCCCTCACTGCAAACTTACAGCCGGAAACACAAACCACGCTGCCCAGCCAGACCTTTTAATATGCAAAGCGGCCCATTGAGAAGTCCGGCCAAAGCCCAGAAAATACAGACTCCAGCCTCGCCGCTGGCGTTTCATAAATCGGCTGCATCGGTTCAATCCCGAAGAAATTGAGGTTATCCTTCGAGGTATGGGAGGAAGGTTAATGAGCAAAAGCCAGCTGGCTCTGTTTTATCACCTGACTCACAGTCACCGATCCTGGGTAACGCAGAAGCCACAGGTCAAATCCAAGATCTTTCTGTAAATCAGGGAGTTTTTCCTCCCAGGAATATGAAAGTGACCTCGTGTCGCCTGATAATACCTCAGAAGTCTTCAGCCCTGGGAACTGGAATGAGCGATGACACAGAAGTGTAAGCCTGAACCGCAGGGCTCGCTCTGCATCCATCTGAGTGATTGCTTCTGCTCTGCAGATCTGGCCTTCCAGCCTCCATGCTACGCTTCTTCTTCTTCTTTTTTTTTTCACAACCCAGAAAATAGTGAAGCTTCATTTTTTTTTCCATTTATATTTGTCTTTTTTGCTTTATTTTTGTATTTTCTAAAATTAAAAAATATCCAATGTCCGGACCCTGCTTATTTAAAAAACAAGCAAGCCAGCTTCCGCTGTGTAAGGCAGGGCCCTTAAGGAGTTTCCCTGGAGGATCTGCAGTTCCTGAAATGAACCCAGTCTGAAGAAGCTGGGAGGCAGCAGGGAAAGGAGGAGAGAGCCATGTGACCTGCACTTCCTCCTGGCATTTCCCTCTGGGAATTCACTCAGGTCCCTAGATCACAGGCCCCTTCCATGTGTCAAAGCCAAGGCTAAGTGGTGAAGCTGGCTGGCTTCTTTTTCACGCTTTGTTTCTGGGGGCCGGTGGTGTGGGTGCCACTGATATGTGCTGACGGACTGGGAGATCTCGGTCAATGCAATTTTAGAATCGTAGAGGTTGCGGATAAGCTACTGTCCATAGCATGCCAATCACAGCCCTCTTGAACTTGACAGTCCTGCTTCCCATTAGGATGGCCACACTCCTATTGCTGGGAAGAAAAGGACAGTAGGCTGGGTGTTGGAGGAGTTTGGGGGGGGGGTTCTACAAAAGAGACTTCCCTATAGGATAAAGCACCCATCATGCTCCCAGTGATGAGGAGAGGCTTACACTGAAAGCAGCATCTATAATGCGTGGGAATGTTTCAGAAGAATAGTAGAAATGAGAGAGAAATAGTAGTTTTTTGTTGGAGGGGGCCACTTGTTTGTTTCCCGGCTGCACAGAAACCGAAATAATCACACAGAAACTATGTTAATTAAATAACTGTTTGGCCTATTAGCTCTAGCTTCTTACTAGGCTAACTCTTACATATTAATTTAACCCATTTCTATTCGTCCGTGTATTGCCACATAGCTGTGGCTTACCGACTAAAGTACCAGGGTCTGTCTCTGGCAGGGCTTCAAGGCTTCTCTCTGAGTCTGCCCTTCTTTCTCTCAGCATTTAGTTGGGTTTTCCCTATCTACCTCTATTTTTTGGCCTATCAGGCCAAACCAGTTTTCTTTACTAATTAACCAATCGTATTCACAGCATACAAAGGGGAATCCCATGAAAGAGGTCTGACTCGGTCATTCTTGGAACATTCATCAGAAGGCTTAATGAAACTCGGTGTCTCTCTGAGCTTCCCTGTGGCTCATGTGACCTAGAGTCCTCAGAGCCCACAGTGTACCAGTGGAGCTCATCCATGAACGTTGAATGCACTTCACCCTAGGTGACAGCCAGTCATTCATACTCCACTAGCTTTGGAACCATTATTGAAAGTAGACATCCATGCTGACTCCCTAGGGTGTGTAGTATTTCTGTCCTAAGCCTATCAATCAAGAAAGGTAGGGAAATAGGGGTGGGGGGGATGCATTGACTTTGAACTCCGGTAGACATGAACATGAAGCCTGACTGCTTATTCTCTTTTGGAACTTGTTTCCTATAAAATACAATAGTTTTTATCTGCTAGGATTGGCACAAGGATACAGGCAACATCTACAACAGGATGTTGTAGGGGAGGAACTCAGTAGACGATTGCAAAATAAAACCCAAAGGGATCTGCCCCCCGGCCAGAAGAATAAGAAGCCAGCAAGCCTCCCCACCTTCCAGATCACCACGAAGGCAGTGGAGCCTGCCAGCTGGTTCCCAAGGCCTCTAGATTGTCACGGCCTGGCTTCTGTGGGAGCTATCGTGGGACGGGAGGCTGTGTTCACTGGCTTCTGTGGGAGCTATCGTGGGACGGGAGGCTATGTT
>JABTXL010000003.1:6527992-6568522 GCA_025134845.1 Neodon shergylaensis | reverse complement strand
CTATCGTGGGACGGGAGGCTATGTTCACTGGCTTCTGTGGGAGCTATTGTGGGATGGGAGGCTATGTTCACTGGCCACAGCCCAGCTGATCTGCAGCTGCGGCTGCCCAAACCCTTCAACTACACTCATGTCTAAATCAGTCAGCTTCACAGAAGAGTCGGCTTCCAAGTCACTTTATTCTGCTGCCTAAAATAAAGAAATAAATAAAAATAAATGAGGAAAAGCGGTGTTGCTTTTCTGTTCCTAGGACTGGTAGTTAACTTTTTAAAAAAAAAACAAACAAACTCAGGTCCTCATTTTGCTTAGATTACCATTCTACCATATATAGCAAATGGGGCTAAAAAAAGCTGACAATATCTTTGTGAATTAATTTGGTCTTCTTTCCTTTTTGAACTCATTTTTTTATTGTGTGTGTGTATGTGTGTGTGTGCGCGCGCGTGTGGGTTTGTGTGCGCACACGTGTTGTGCAGATATGAAGGTGCCAGCCCTCTGTATACCACATCATGCATGAGGAGGTCTGAAGACAACTTTTGGAATCGGTTCTCTCCTTCCACCTTGTTTTTGAGGCAAGATCTCTCCCGCTGCTGCTGTTGTACTGTGGACTCCAGGCTCACGGGCCTGCAAGCTTCCCAGAAATTCTTCTGTCTCCGCCTCCCATCTCACTACTACTCCATAACAGATGCAGTCCCCGCATCCAGCTTTTTCCATGGGCTCCAGGAACAGAATCCAGTTGACCAGGCTAACGGAACATTCTTACCCACTGACCCGCACCCATGGGCACAGGCCCTGGGTTTTTCGATTCCCACACATTATCAGGTGTGGAAAACTAAACAATGTTCAAAGGAAGGTTTGGAGGTGCCCTGCCACGAGTCTTATTATCATTGACTTCTCTCTTTCCAAGTCTACCCTTCTTTGGCCCTTTGCACCAAAACTTTCTGGTTTCTGTATGTTTTTAGCCTTTGTAGAGTTAGAGATCAAACCCAGGGCCTTGCACTTCTAGGCAAGCACACTAACACAGACTTATCTGCCCACACCATTTCTGCCACTTTGGTATTTCTTCATTCCTGAGTTCTGCACAACATTTGGGTTGCCAACACCTCCTTCTTCCTAGTGTCTTCTAAGTAGCCTGGAAGGCCAAGAGCAATAGGGTCTCCTGGCTGCTCTCCTGCCTCTTGTCACTGCAAACTGAGCTCCATCCATCCATCTGTATTCCTTTCCAGCTCAACTGCCGTCTATGGTTTTCCTGCGCTTACGCTTAAGCAAAGACAGCAGTCAAAAGATGGCTTGCTTTAGTCTGTTCTCTCCTCCCATCATGTGGGTCCCAGCAACGGATGAAGCTCAGTCTTGGCAGCCAGCTCCTGCTGCAATCACCTTTAACCTGCTGAGCCATCTCAACAGTCCCCACAAACTTATTGAACCGAATCACTACTCAGGTGTCCATTTTTAGCCTTGATGTCAATTATTTGAAATGCAGTGTCCTCAGTCTAGTTAAGACGTCTTCTTTTTCTGTCATTTTCTAAGATATGACCTGCATGATCCTCATTCCATTGACCCCCCAAACCCAGCACACCCCATAGCTGCTGGCCATAATAAAATCTAATTGACAACATCAGACAATGCAGCAGTGCCCCTCCCTTTCACCCTATATTCTTTTAGCAGGTCACAGCTTCATAAAGCCACTGGTCGGAAGCGAAGGCCAGCAGGCTGACCCAAAGTAGCATTCGCTAGTGCAGGTTTCATTAGGACTGTTTCATTAGAAGGAGGGGTCTACACTGATGGACCAGCAGCCTGATTCCCTGAAAGATCCCTCTGCTCCTATTTTCCAACTATACTACAGGTGCCTAAGGGCAAAGACCATGTTTTGCAATCAGGATTTCCATCCAGGGTCCAGCCTAGGGCCTGACGGTGACGTAAATGTTCGACATAAGCCCCCTGCAGAGACATTACTCCCGGAGGGCAAGCTCCCAGCACTTACTGCCTTCCCTAATGTCACTGGGGCTAGGGGTGAGCTAGAGTGTCCCTCTTTTTACAACGGGGTCTTGGCAGAGTTCTGACTCGACATTCTGAGTTCGAGCTACACTTTTACAGCTCTGAACTTAAGTTACCGAGAAAGATGGGCTGAGCGGGGTACTCTGACCCGGAAGAGACAGCCAGCCATGTGCCTGTTTTGTCAGTCAAGCAAAAAGGAGTCTCTCCTCTGCTCAGCCTGAATTCACTTTCTGAGGGTGCCTTCTCGCCCAGCAGGTGCCACCACTCATTTGCAACAGACAGAAACAGCAAATTGCTCCACACCCCGGGAGCTCCGCCAGCTTTCCCGCCCGCGGGGCGTGGTCCTGGGAGGAGAGCCGCCTCCCGGGTGCGCCAACGCCGGGCTCGTCTGGCAAGCCCCGCCGTTGACTCTTCTCTGCCTAACTGCTGTAGCGAGTGGAGGCCTGGCGACCTGGGCTCTCCGCTGTGAGCATGCAGTTCTCACAAAAGGAAGGAAAGAGAGTGGCCGGGAAGGAGTAGACGCCCCAGCTGTCTTTTTATAAAGACAGATTTTTAACTCTCCCTCTGCTACTTTACCCATCAGAAGAGAAACTGGGACCGGGTTGTGGTGGCCCATGCCTTGAATCCTAGCACTCTGGAGACAGAGGTAGGCAAACCTCTGAGGTCGAGTCTAGCCTGGTCTACAGAGCAAATTTCAGAACAGCCAAGGCTACACGGAGAAACCCAGAAGCCAAAAGAAGGAGGGGGGGTACTTCTATAGATATACCTGTGGATTGCTACTTCCAGTTCTAGTTTGCTACTGACTTATTCAAACAAACAAACACAAGTCTTGAGCCCAAATTAGCCTGTTTCCTGTCCCTATGCCTAAGGAATTCAGGGTTAAAAGAAAAACAAAGAATCCCTGGAGTTTTATATTAGGAATGCTTCTAGATTATTCTTGAAGCCACACACAGTTGCTAATTGGCTCCCTCAACATACCCCTATGGCCTTATTTAAAGACAGTGCTCATGGCTGTATTTCAGCTGCCTGTACAGAGTTCCATTGCAGTTTAGTATGGGACGAGCAGTGTGTATTGTTTGTCTTCACCGACCACGCTCATCAAAGTAAATAACTCTGGCTTCCTCCACGGACCCACAGTTATCCCTCCTGGTCTAGGAAGTGGCCTGTTTGTACCCCCAAAGAGAAAACCCCGCCCTTCCTAAGGATGACGTTTGAAAATGAGACACAAATTGCGACGACATGTCAGGCACCTCCAATGAGCCTTTTTAAAAAGGCGAGAGGGGCTCCTGAACGATAGCAATTACTGTACTGTGCATCTGCTTTACACCAGACTCTACTGGGTGCTGGGATGGCATGATGACCCCAAAGTTCTGACCACTCACAGTATGATGAGAAGGCCACAAATAAAGGTGTAATTACAGATTGATGTCAGAGCCAGGAAAACAGCTCCTGGGATTTGAGAATTGGGGGTGGGGTTAGGGGAGTGTCTCTAAGCAGAGGATGATGATGGAATGTGAAAACAGAAGGTTCAAAACAGAGCAAGCGTGTGCGCGCGCGCGCACACACACACACACACCACTTCCTAGTACAATTCCCTTATTTATAGACAAGAAAACTGAGGCTCAGAAGACCTAAAAGATTTGTCCAAGGTCGGGGCTAATTACGGAAACTAGCCAACTGCAACACCCAATCCCTTCCTGCTAATAGGCATGTGTTTATTTATAGCTCAGTTATAGATTATCCAAATTCATTTGGCCAATAAAACGCAGAATATTGAGTTCAAAACCACTTCCCCTAAGACCACAGCATAAATAACGGCGGTGTCTTAATACCAACGATACCTTTTCATTAAATACGGAGTTCTCATCCTATCAAAATTCAAGCGCTTGGTTCAGTATAAAGAGAAGGTCAGGTCGTAACCCTGTCTAAAATATCCTGGCAGCGCTCACTGTGCAGGGCTAATTTGGGTGTGAGCTGTGTGTCCCGGCTGACTTCACACCCCAGCTAGGGTTTCAGACCTACACGTGGCTTTGGAGCGATACCCTGGGGATGAGCCGCTGCGGGCTTGGCGGTGCTCTCCACTGTGTGCGTGAGCTGCATGAAGAATCCCTTTGAGAAGCCCAGGAGTTTCCTCTGGCAATTTTGCGAGGAGGGCGGGGGTGGAGTGGTGGGAAGACGCTGTGACCGGAGATTACCTCTGAGGCTGGACCGCAGTGGAGAGGGCGTGTGAGTCGGTCCTTTTTACTCCAGACTCTGCAAGTGTAGTAATTGTAATCGAGTATATTCCGGCACTGTGCATGCAATATACATATTTATTTTTTCAACATGATTCTTAAACGAGACTAAAATCCCAACAGAACAAAGGTGTGTCTTGGCAGAGGTCAATATTTATCCCCAATAAGAAACCTGTAACCACCGTGGGTCCCCAGGTTGAAAATGTGGACTTCATGACATCTTTGCCCGGGATTAGGAAAGTTGGTTGCGTTGGAGGGAGGGAGGATCGCCGCACTTGCTGCTCGCACCCCGAGATCGCGAACCTGCGGGGTAAGTGTGCGCTTTCTGGCAGGCGCGCCCCCACGTCCTCACACACCCCATTAGCGCGAATCGGCAAGGGTGGGACCGCGGAGGGGCGGAGCCTTCGGAGCCCCGACCCCACCTCTCCCGCCCCTCCCTCCGCCCCGCCCGCTCTCGCCCCCCGCCCGTTCCCGGGGCGCCCGGCCCGCCCCCTCCCCGCCGCGCGCAAACGAACCTCGCGACACCGCGCTCGGCGGTGGCGGTGGCGGCGACGGGCCGGGCGAGGAAGCAGGTTAGCCCGAGCCGCCCTACTCTGCAGTTGTCTCGGAAGCGCAGGCTGCGCCCTGAGCCCTGCGCCCGGGAAACACTGGCCGGCCAGCCGCTCCCGGGACCGGCTCCTCCAGGCGCTCGCAGGCATGCAGCCCGGGAGCAGGCGGCGCGCCCCGGGCCGCTACTGAGTCCGCGGAGCTGCGGAGACCAGCTCCAGCCGGGCCCCTCCCACCTCGCCCAGGGACCCACGAGCGACCGCCCTACACCTAGTCTTCGCGCACAGCCCCGCCAGCGCCACCCCCCGCGGGCTGGAGGGGCTCATGCAGCCGCCAAGGTAAGCGCGGACCGCGGGGCAAGGGGTCCTGACGTTCCCAAGGCGCTGCCGACACTTGCGGTGGCCACAGCGCTGATCTGCGGTTCCCCCAACCCAGTGTTTCATCTCACACATTTGGGGCTTTGCCTGGGATGAATCGCCTTCGCTCTCTTGGCAGCAGGAAAGTTTTGTGGTTTGGTGTTTGTTCTTTTTTTCCTCTAAAATGCTGTCCTGCGGGCAGCAGGCGCTGCGCGTGGCTGGGCAGACCCGGCGCACGTCCCACCCACTGTGAACCGGCCTGGAGCTCCCTCTTGCGCGGCCACCTCTTCCTGAGGCAAGAGCCCCTTCTGGCCGGCAGAGCTCTGGACCGGTCTAGCCACCCCGCTGACCCACCGTAAAGCCTGATTGGCTCGCCTCACCCAGGCCAGAGAGGCAGAGGCTGGAAACGAGCGCGCCTGCCCGGGGTGTGGGGGTGGGGGAACGTTGGCCGTGTACACCGTCCAGGTTCAAGTGTGAGTGACCCCTGGGATTGTCTGGTGTGCGAGGCTTGGAGTGGGTGCTAAAGGGAGAGAATCCGGAAAGGTTCGACACCTCCAGGACTCGGCGCCTGACTTGCGCCTTGGCTCATTCCTGAGTATGAACTAGGGAAGAGGGGCAGGTGTATTGGGGGGGACCAGTGCAAATGTGAAAGACGCTCGGGTGCAACTCTGGATTGCAGCTTACTGAAGTAATTGCATTAGATTTGCTCGGAGGGACAGTCAATTTCCCCCAGACTGGGATTTTAATGGGAGCCTGTGCGCTGTTATTATGTGGTGTGGTTTCGGAAGGCGTTGGATTGTATTTATTTTATAAATTGGGTGTCTTGAGGCGGATGGATTAGGGAGAATATCGCCATCTAGCGGAAATGGTGAGCTCTGCCGTCCTCTCAAGCCTCAAAGTTGGGCGTCCTCAAAATTAGACGCCTGTACGAGGTGGAGAGATGGAAACTAGTCATATCCAGAAAGACTAGTTCACAAGTGTTCCAGTCATCCTGCCGTGCTGGAGCACCCCGATGCCCGGAGCTTAGCTCCAGGGCCCGAATGGCGAGTTGTATTAGTGGCAAGAAGTCCTCAAGGACTCCCGGTTCCCTTCTTTGTGTAGTTTTAGGATCTTCCAGCAAAAACAAGGTAAACCGTCACCTGGTGTCTTTCTGACCCAGGGATCTGGTAAGTCTGTGCTGTCATCTTACTGCTCCCCAATGAACCTATATCTATACAGGTGATCTGTGAAATTAATGTTAAGCCATGACCCTTAGGAAAGAGATTAGGCATTTAAGTGTGCTCTTAGGGGTAACTGAAGAACTGGCGGAGAGTGTCACGTCTTCTGCACTGGAAGGAGACAGTCTATCCCCAATGGTCTCTTTTTCTCCCCACACAAGGGGAAGAATTCCTGCTGTTCTGGCACCGCAGCATCGTGACAAGCGAGCCTGCTTCACTGAAATGACGGACTGCTCGATGGCATGCAGATGGACAAAGGCTCTGGGTGGGGCACCCACACATCCAGGCAGGCTGCGCATTCTGTATGGCTGGTTTGTGCTGCCACCTTCCAGGCCAGCCGATCCTAGCAGGGAATGTGATCTCTGTGTGAAGGGCACTCTGACTCCTTGGAGAGCCTTGCGGCTTTCTGCCTGGGATGAAGTGCGTCTCCCACTCCGGACTCCTCTGGGGCTGCGGGCTGCAGTGGTAGTGGGGGGGGGGGGACAGCCTCCTTTTTCTTTCTTCTTTCCTTGTAAGTCTTATATATCCCAAACTAGTCTTGACTTCTCTGTGTAGCCAGAAATGACCTTGAACCTGTGATTCTCCTACCTTTCTCATCTGAATGCTGTCACCTGATACAGGCACTGTTGGGAATCGAACCCAAGGCTTTGTGCATGCTAGGCTAGCACTCTACTAGCCGAGCCACATCCCCAACTCCAACCTCCTTTTCTCACCACCCCCAACCCTACCCCTTATTTTCTTCCCTGGTGAGGACTGGGGCTTTCACTCCTAATACACATGATGTGTGTAGCTGCTCTGCCTGGCATACCCCTACCGTTCTATCTTGGTTCTGTCTCCCCACTCACACAATCTGTTTAATAATCACGACAAAAGGGGCCTTCAGCTAGCGTGGCATCTTCTTGGGGGGGGGGAGCGTATCTGACTTGCGTTGCTGCCTGTTCAGGATGTGGATGACAGAGAAGAAAGGCATGGAAGAGCCTGTTTAGTATGACCCCTGAGTCTGCTCCTCAGCAGCTTTCTGTAGCCCAAGTTCAGAATTAAAGGAATAGATGCTCCCCACCCCTGACTCCACGACAGGGAGAGATCCAGCCACCCTGGCCATGATGCTCACTGCTCCCAGGAAGCAGGCTGGCATTTTCACAGTTGCTGGCATTTTCCCTTCCTGGAAAAGGATTCCAAAGAGGTTAAGGGGAATGGCTATAGGTCTGATTCTCAACCTGTGGGTCGCCAACCGTGGTCCTTTCCCAGGGGTTACAGATCAGAAATCCTGCAGATCAGATATTTATATTATGATTCATAACAGTAGCAAAATTACAGTTATGAAGTAGTAACAAAATTTTATGACTGGGAGGGGTCACCACAGCATGAGGAACTGTGCCAAAAGGTCACCCATTAGAAAGGCTAAGAACCACTGTTCTAGAGAGCTCTTTCCTGCTACAGCCTTGCTAACAGAATTAGGTTCAAAACCATATATGGCTGCAAATTTTGGTCAAACTTTAAAGTATGCAGGGTAGACAATGAAGCAGGATGCCCCCTGAATCCTTCAGAAGTAGGTACCCAGTGTGGGGGGAGGGGGACGTGGTATACCCACAGGGAACAGCAAAACCAAAGGAGGAGTATCAGAAAGCCTCGCAGACTAATTGGAATATGTTAACTCTATGAAATAAATGAGGCGAAACCCCTCTAAATTCACTTGTTCAAATTACCTTTGTCTGCTTCTGTTTCTCTTGGGGTCCTTGAACACAAGGGCTTTGTGGTTCAAACTATCATTGTTTTGGTCATTCGGCAACCTTAACTGAGGTTAACCTGATGAAGGCAGTCTCTGGTTTTCCCATCTGTCTGGTTTCCAGCCCGAATGACAGACTCCTTTCTCTTTAACCAACAGCCCGGTTCCGTCCTCCCTTCTCTTAGCCGTGAACGGGGATGACGCGAAAAGCGGAGGACCGCTTAACCAAGCGTCACGCAACATCAGGCAGATGTCAGTGTCCTTGGTGACAAATACACATTCTTAAGGAAGATGTCTAGTTTCTTGTGCCCTTTGACACAAACATGCTGCACACGGTTTAAGCAAGAGTCCGAGGCAGGAAGCCTCGTGAGGTGTAAACCTTCATAATTCGAAGGACAAGAAGAAGCAGTTTTGAAATCTTGGCAGAAATCGACTATGTAAATGCCGAAGTCTTTTATTTAAGACGTTTTAAAGGCTCTGCTAATTGACGAGCCTACAGTGGCATGCCCTCTGAGTGAAGAATAAAGGTGTAGCAAGCACAGTTTACGGAGAGGGTTAATGGCAGAGTTCCCCATTGGAGTTACTTTGAGTTTTCCAATTGTCTATTTAAAGCAGTGCTGCCCAGAGGTAGAATTTTCAGAAATCAAAATACTACACTAGCCAGAGTGTGAAAAATCAGAGGGGAAAAGAAAAATCTCTGAAAATAAAAGATTTTACTAGCACAAGGTCAGTCCCTTTAGAGTCTGTGCTGTCCGAGGGCCAAAGCAGAGATCACACAGCGGAGAGATGCTCTTAAATGTGTTGTCTTCTGTTTCACTAGAGCGCTTTAATAGGTGCCACGTTCGTTCACCTTCCAGGACACTCAGGTCTCAAGTTCCTTGCAGGAGCTTGCCCTGCCCGACAGCAACAGTTTGTCCTGTTACCTGATAGTGCTTTCTGCTCTTATCTGTGTACACAGAGCTGATCTGCCGGAGTCCTCCCTGCCAGTTTCTGTACTATTACATTCCTCTTCGCGTGACTGTCTGCTGGAGGATGGATGCAGACAAGTTTCGCTTGTCTGTATGCATGTTGAAGAACCTTTTCCTCGATGCCTGGTTAGGTGGGAACACGCGAACACACCAAGACTGACTCGTGGCCGCCTTGTAGATGTTTATCTCCTCACGGGCACCATCAGCTGCCCTCCAGATATTCTATCACAGGACTCATTTCCTCTTAGATTTATGCGTGGTACTCAGCTCTCTATGTGGCATGTGCTCCTCCCTCCTGAGGGTCCTGTTTATAAACCTTGAGGTCACGCTGGGCTTTCAGTTTGCTAACACAGGTTGCGTTTGCGAAGTTTCGCTCTGTCTGCCAAAGTTTGATAGCCCACTCGGTCTTGCTGGCTGAGTTTTCCCTGGCAGGGATACCCATCTCATCTGTTCAAATGCTGGCTCTTGAGCTGCTTACCGACTTTAGAATTCAGCTCCCAGTATGCATTTTTTGCCCTTGATGGTGTCATCCTGAAAAATAGATTGCTTTTACAAAAGCATAACCAGGGGACACTTGAAACCCCATGAGGATTTTTTTTTCCTGGTCATCAGAAGAGCACACAAAAGTGCATAGCTCGTTGACAGAACCACAGAAATTACAGGGTTCCTTTAAAATAATTGGTACCTTGAAGAGAATAATAATATTTGGACATCTGGGCGGGTAATGTGCTTTTATTCTCGTTTAAGTAAATACCTCTGATGGGAGACAGTATCGTATAAATAATCAATAGAGCTTTAAAGCAATTAAAATTGCTTCACCCACACCTCTCCTGAGATTCATGGTTACGTCTCCTGCAGGTCCATCCCTGCTAGGCACGGCAGGTCATTTTTGCCCTAGCACGTAAGATTCCTGAGAGTTTGGCTTCCTTCGGTCATGACAGCAGGAACAGTTTGCTATTCGGCCTTCAGAATGCTGTCTGTTTGAATTGTGTCCCTGAGGCTCAAGCCTTGGGATTGTCACCTGATGGGCTTCTAGGACAAGGCTGGATCTTAGAGGCTCTGGTTCATGATGGATCAACCCATGTGGATTCATACTTCGACGGTGTTGCTGGGGGGTGATGGTGGTAATGGGAGTGTCAGGAGGCGAGGCCTGATTGGAGGAAAGTGGGCCAATGGGAGAGCCCCAATGAAGGGCATACCCTGTCCTTGACCCCTGCTCTCTCTGCTTCCCACCCACCCTGAGATGAGTAGCTTCCGCCATCAAGAAGAATGGCCTCTCCATAGACAAGGATTCTGGTCTACCACCTCTGAAACTGCCCACCAGAGCCATTAAGGAAGAGGCCTCCCTCTGGTGGTTATCATAGCGATGCTAAACTGATTGCTTAGGACCAGGTGACAGGGAAAGCTAGTGGTGACCCTTAGAAGCCGAGGCAGGAAGATCACGAGTTCAAGGCAGCCTGGGCTATGTAAGAAGCTCAAGGCCTGCTTACGGGTTTGACATTGCTTTCATTTTTCTCTGCTGGGAATATTTTGAGAAAAGAGCTCCCAAACTGCCGGGATCTGATTTCTTCTTTAGGACATGGCTGCCATTGGCAGTATCTACTGACTCTGGGCCTGGTTAAGGAACAGATGTTCCCTCCCCCCGCCCCCCCCGGCCCCATCCCAAGAGCCTGAGTTAAGAGTACACAAGAGGAAGCAAAACTCGAGGCAAGCAGGTATCCTGTACCACTCAACACACACATACGTGTGCGCGCACACACACTGACCAAGACAGAAGACACCTGGCATATAGTCCAAGGCGCCTCCAAATGGTCTGTAAGCTGAAGAGGTTGGAGAGAATTGTTGCAGCAACTGGACCAACTTAACCATTTTTTTTTTGTGTAAATTTTCACTGTGTTCTTGATCACGGTTAAACCGAGGAAAGGGCACTGTGAATACTTGGCAGAAAAAAATTAAAAAAAAAAAAAACTCTTGCCACCCAAAAGGCAGATGGAGACTTCTACAGTCGAACCTTTTCTACTTCCAAAGTTACTTAGGAGGGGTGGGAGAAGTTGTTGAGGGAAATACTCCTTTTCTAAAATCATTTTTCTATTTGTGTTAGCATCTGTGAAATAGTATTTCTCTAAACATATTCCCATTTCTAACGCATGATCCGTCACGAGGCATATGGGATGTATTATTGGGCTGACAGGGAAAGATAAACCGTGGGTGAAGATGAGGCACAGCTGTGGCGTGGGGAGAAAAACACTGGACTTGGCATCACAAGGCCTGGGTTTAGCCTCTGCCCCGACATTTGCATTCCTGGGGACCTTGGGCAAGTTGCTCAACTATGCCAAGTCTCAGACGCATTATAAACAGCAACCAGCTATGTCCACTTGCGTGGTTAAGGTAATTCTACAGTTACCTACAGAATTATTTCTTGTAATGAGAGTTCACTAAGTCCTAAAACCCACCCAAAGTCAAGGTAGTCTTGGGGTCCTTAAGGGTGCCGTGGGTTCTCCCCGGTCCCCACACATGCAAAGGCCTAACAGAACCTGGCCCATCATAGACATTCTATGATAGCCCAAACAACGGTCTTCATCCGCTATGCACAACTAATGTTGGCTGCCACTTTTCAACACTTCCTCTGTTCCAGGCGGTCTGTTCTGAGTAGATTATATAACTGTATGAGTTCCCTTCATCCTCACATAGGAGGGAGCTGTGAGTACACCCCCATCTTTACCAAGGAAAACAATTGAGGTCTGGTCTTTCTACATGGCATGATCTTAGCCAGGAGTCTGTATTTCTTCTCTCATACAGAGGTTGAAGAAATGTTCACCATCTTAGATTCTGCACTTCCTGTCAACTTGGACACTTTGTCTTCCGCACTGCCTTCATTATTCCGTGTTTTGGATTCGATGAATAACTTGATTGCTTGTTCCTCTTGCTAAATGTCCGTAGTATTTGTGCTTGGCACCAAATGGTTCATTAATATGGATAGCACAGCCATCTGCTGGTGAGGAGAGACACATACTCAACTCACTGTCTTTCCATACAGTTGCCACGTGGTGGATAAATGGTTTCCAGCCGGTTCTGTTCTCAGGAACTTACTGGAACTGAGAGAAGTAAAGGCTGTGTGGTCCACTCATCATTACAAGAACTGCATATTTTGTGTGCATAAGTATCCAAAAGCGGTTTTCAATTATTTAAGATGTGCTTAGTTTTACTTTAACTGCATGAGTGTTTGGCTGTGCACCACGTGCATGCCTAGTGCCTTAGATTCCCAAAGACTGTGTCGGATCCCCTGGAACTGGATTTATGGATGGTGCTGGGAACTGAACCCTGGTCCTGTGCAAAAGAGACTCTTGACTCTTGAGCCATCTCTCTAACCCCTACTTTTAATTTTATTCCATCGTGTTGGAGGACAGCTTGCAGGAGTCAGGTCTCTCCCACCATGTGGGTCCCAGGGATGGAACTCGGGTTGTCAGACTTGGCAGCAAGCACCTTTACCCACTGAGCCATCCCATTGGCTCCCAAAGACTGCTTCAGAATGAGAGGAAGTTATTAAATGGCTTCAGGGTATGGTTTCAGGTAGATCATTGCTGGAGAATTTCATGCTGACAGAGAAACGTAAAAACGTCACTTCTCAGATAACATTTCCTACTTGCTCAGCAATATTTCCACTTGGGGAATGCAGAAATGTTACAGACGAATCTCTAGAACTGTTCAAAAGTCAGATGGTGCTGGGTAAAGACAATTAGTTACAGAGACAACGTGAGTTTCAACGCATCCCTACTACAGGGACTGGGGTACTCGAAGACCCATCTACCATACCCCCAGAGGCAACCAGGCTATGAGTCTTCAGGTGTCAGAGCTGAAGAGATCTAGATCGGACAGGCCATGATTGGACCACACAGCTAGAAGTAGACAGTCCTCATCCTCAGGTCGCTCCTTCTTCCCATTTACTGTGGTATATTTGAAAGGCCGAAACTTAAGACTGACGGTTAAGCAACTCACGAATGTTCCTGCTATTCTATGGGGCTTAGCAGGGAGAAGAATAAGCAGTTTTGTAGGCTATATGTTAGGTTAGGCCTTTTCTTCGACAAATATCTCAAGATAAAAATAGGGACAGACACTTTGATTATGACACCCCAGTGGCATGCCAGATTGTAATCCCTGTGGAAGGTCACAGGGGAAATGCTAAAGGGAGACACATGGCTGATCCAAGAGTTTGCTGGGGATCTGGGAAAGTGAGCTGGACCAAGACACAAAGATGGAACTATGGCCCTAGAAACTGCTAGATCATCAGGAGGAGTCAGTCCAGTGCAGCCTTGACTCGGGCTGGGGAAATAGAACAGAGAACATAAAGCAGAGCCTTGCTTCTGTTCAGAGCAAGAGAATGCTTGTACCAAGGTATGGCTAGGAAGCAGCTGGTGCCGTCCCGAGGCATCGTGGCAGCAGTATTCACATGGACAAATCTGTACTTTCTGAGGAAAAAAATAATAATTTTAAAGTAGAAATTGAAGCCCAGGAAAGTGGAAGGACATAACTGTAAAAACTCCTGACATCCCTCATATGCACTATTTTGCACATACATATATTGCTTTTGGCTGGTGAGCTCAACTTTCTTCTGCTATGTTGGAAGATTCATAGTACAATTTAAATAGAATAGGAAACACCCACCGTGGAGGGAACAGTCAAAGGCTGATAGTTTGGGGCAATATTTGTTTTATACTAAAAAGAATAGTAAATAGGTAAGTCATAGTCTTATATTAAAAAATAGATAGATAGATAGATAGATAGATAGATAGATAGATAGATAGATAGATAGATAGATAGGCAGGCAGGCTAGACACAGGAAGAGTCACTTGACAGGACACTGAATATTTTTAACATGGACCTATATTATTTCATTTTCACTAAATATATTTGGTACTGGATTGAAGGAAACTGAAAGCTCAGGAAATTTTTTTCTTCCAGTAAGTTCTGTCTTGGAAATCATTTTTGCCTTTTCCTAGCACACTGAATACATCCATGCCAATTTGGAGGGATAGAGTTGGTGAGGTTCTAAGAGTACTCCGTGCACATGCCGCAGGCCCACCGAGCTGGTCCGTTAGACCCTGAAGATCCTCTGACTGTTCTAGAAGCGAACCGATAGGCATGAAGGCTGACCCATGGGTCTGTCTGATACAGTCTGTTTAAGAAATGAAATCTGACAGAGGCTGTTCTGGACAACGTGAGGCTGATGCCGATGGCGAAAGTCATGGGGAACAGCTGTGCATTTGTAGCCGACGGTGTCGGGCTTCGCAGTCAGTGGTCCTGTTGGAAAGCAGCTACCGGCATCCATCTCGCAAAGCCAGTTCCGTTGTCTCGTTACAAGGGAGTGGGCTGCTGAGAACTCCGGAAACACCCCTCTCGGGGTGCTAGTATCCTGTGTTGAGATGCCAGGTCCTTGACTGAGCTGCCTGAGAGAGACCAGGACGGCCTGTTGCTCATCACAGGGCATCTCAAGTCTCGATCGGAGTCCTCAGTTCTTAGAGTGAGACAGAAAACCCATGCACAAGCAAAAGGAATTTCTCTCTCGTGAGGAAAACATATCACACATTTAAAGATGTTCAGAAGTGACTGGGATCTGCAAATATGTTTTTTCCTATTTCATAATCTTTCACATCTACATGTGGAAGTATCCCGGGTGAGATGATGCCTCAGTCTCTAAAGAGAGCTGTTGGAATATCAGCATCATATGTTCTTTTAGAAAAAGTATCATTTAAGTGGTGGAGAAAAAAAAACTGTGTTTAAATGACCAAGAAGTCACCCTCATAGTAACGGGAGGCCATCAAAACAAAAATAGCATGCACACAGAGAGAAAAGAGGCTAGAAAGAGGCTAGGAAGATTAAGTGGGCTAAACAATTCAAGGAGCATGTTTCGAGAGGCTCCAAAATCCACAGTGGGGTGTGTGTGTGTGTGTGTGTGTGTGTGTGTGTGTGTGTTTGCTGGATCAAACCCAGCGTTCCACAAACACCAGACAACAACTCTACCACTGAACTCTACTCCCAAGCCCTGAAGAGGGTCTTAGTGCCAACAATGACAGCAAGCTTACAAATGCTTTGGAAGCAAATTAATAGGGCAGAGTCCCCTTCTAACCTGTTATGGCAATGAACGCGGAGAGGAAGTCCTATGGCGGCCTATCCTGTCACCTACCACAGAGAAGAAGACTGTCATAATGAAGGATGGCAGAGATGGCCTCTTGGCCAAAATGTACAGTTGTGCTTGTGCTTGCACCTGCGTGCTTCGTACACACAGAGGGAGCATGCCTGTGTTGCGGTCCCTTTAATAGTCTCTCTCGTAGAACATGCACTGTTATTACTATTGCTAAGCACACGCCAAAGTATCAATTATCTGGATGAAGTACAACAGAGACCGTGAAGCTGGACAATTTAATGGGAGAGAGGTAAACAAATCAAAAGACAAGGAAGAAACCCAGTGATGAATTACATTACCTTCAAAATACCGTCCAAGCAGGTTCCACTCAAAAGGTCATTTATAAGAAGAGTTCAGTGGCTCTAGAGAAGGGGGACGGGAATTGCCAGAGATTAGAATGATCCTCAGAGAAAAGAAACAAAAATAGAAAAAAAATGGTACTTTTCTGGATGAAGAATTAAGAACAGTGGGGAATCCCCCCGGATTGATTGTGCACCCAGATTTAGCTGAAATGGATATATTTTATCCGAAGGAAGCAAGGGCAGACAGTTGCAGCCTGCAGAGGAGATGCAGGTCCTGTGGAGATAGCAAACAAACGGTGATTAACTCTTGGGTGAGCTCAAGACTGAGTAAGGAAAACACAAATGAAGCTTTGCAGGCACGTGCCCGAATTAACGCATTTACAATAACATAATCCACACGACGACAGGAGAACAGGCTCCGGAGCCCAAGCCGTTTAGAGTCAAACAAGGGCATTCCGAGGGTCCTTGCAGGGTGCTTGTTAGTTAAAGGCTGTGCAGGCCTAGATATTCAGAAACTGCCTAACGTTTTGTCAGAGATGGTCCTGGATGCCAAACCAAAACAGAGTGTTCTTTCCAGGCCATGATCTAGACTTGACAGTTTATGTCCTTCCACTGCAGAGAAAATATCTCAAGGCTGTAGAAGGCTGAGCAACTTTAATCACCCCGGGAGAGCATCTTTCAGAAGAGGCTGCCCTGCTTTGTTCCTTGAGGGCTTCAGTGAGGGAAGATAAAGGCAGGGAGGTGATAGAATCAGACTTGAAGTTCTTGGGGAACTTGAACAAAGACCACCTCATCTGCTCTGAGATGGCTAGACCAGGAGTAGCCCTTGAAGTATCAGCGAGGAATTGAGCAATTGGATGGGTCAATTTACTTGGAGCTGTCAAGTGAACCGATCCAGCTCTTCAAGACATGGTATAAGTATAGTGTGTGTGTGTGTGTGTGTGTGTGTGTGTGTGTGTGTGTGTGTGTTTGCATGTACACATGTGAGTTTCTTGGATCAGACTCAGAGCCTTGTACACACACACCCTACACCCCAAGGACAAACTCAGGTCCTTCTGTAGGCAAGGCAAACACTTTGCCATTTTTCTCCCCTGTCCCCTCCCCAGCTTTTTCAAAGCAGAGTGAGAGCAGAGGACACTCAAGAAAATTTATCAGATTCATAACTGAGAGGTAACAATGGATTGAGAGGCACTGGCCACACATCCCCATTTATGAGATTGGCAAAAATCCCTGAGACCAGTATTGGATCATTGGCTTCATCTATACCCAGTGGTCTGTTTGTCCAAGCGAGAGGAATCCAAAGTAAGACTAGAGCCGGCCACATGAGGGATGCCATAATTTGTCCTAGCTGGGACAAGTAATAGTGCGGCCAGAAAGAACCACAGAAGACACGGTGAAGACTCCATCAGCCCCTACAAAGCTCACCAGTTAAATTCAACTTCAGTGAAAACCAGATGGCATCCCTGCCAACTGCCTCAGCTCTAGCATGCATTCTCCCCACCTTCTCCTCAGGTCATCACTTCAGGCTGTCCTGGAACTCTCTGTGTAGACCAGGCTGGCCTCTGACTTCTGAGCGCTGGGATTCAAACCGTGCACCGCCATGCCCAGCTTGAGTGAGTATTTCTGATCATTCAGCCAGTTTCCTCCTCTGTACAACATGGGTGATCATGGACACATCTTAGATGAAAATGTCTGAAAATGTCAATCAACACAGACAGCATAAGAACAAACCAAAGGGCTGGAGAGACAGCTCGGTGGTTAAGACGGTGCACTGCACTTCCTGAGGACCTGTGTTCAATTCCCAGCATACCCACATCAGGTGGCTCATAACTGCCTGTTACTCCAGTCCCAGGGACTCCAACATCTCTGACCTGGGCAGGCACCTATGTTCACATGCATATCCCTCCCCATACAAACTCACATGTGTGCACACAATCAAAAATAAAAATAATTTTTAAAAGGAACAAATCAAAATATTAGCCATGAATTTTAGAAAGCAGCCCTCAAGACACCTGAAAATTCACATTGCCTTTTTGATGGACACTCATCTCACTTCCCCTGTCAGTCATTGCTCCCCAGTGTTTGTTTTCACAGCAATCCAACCATAGCATTGTGTTAGCTTTCCGTGGCAATAACAAAATAACCGAGCTTATTCACTTATAAAGAAAGAAAAAAACCCAGAGGCTTGTCTTGAGACACAGGAATGCATACACTAGAAAAGCAAGGAGTTTGGGAAGCTGTGATTTGAACCTAGAAATGGTGAAGAGAATGAGAGGTAACCGATACCAAGTCCCAACAAGTTCTTGTTCGCGAGAAACTGAAAGCAGGCCACAAGAGCACTATGAGATGAAGCTGCGGAAGCTCAGCAGCCTGAGCTCTCCCTCCGTGCTGTGAGGCCTCCTGCAGGCTGTCCGGACTGGGAGAGAGGCAAGGTAGAAAGGGACTACATTTGAAAGAAGCCACTAACACTGCACGAGGGGTGTTTGTGTCATGGTGACTTGCTAACGGGTGTCTGTGTGAGCAGAGAGGAATGGAAGTCCATCGTGAGATGGTGTGCAAAGAAAAAGAAAACACGTTGTCTTGGCTCACAGTTTGAGGGTGTCCAGTTTGCGGCCAGGTGAGCTCATGGCTTTGGGCCTCTGGAGGTCCTACTGAGTGGCAATGGTGGGGTGCATGTGGTATAGTCAGCAGCCTACTTCATGGCCAAGAAACAAAGGAAGAAAAGAGTCAGGGTCTCAGAATCTCTCCAAAGGCATGTCCCAACGACATAAGGACCACCAGGCTCTACCTCCTAAAACTTTGCCTGTCTCCACACCACAGTAAGAATTGTCTTATTTCTTTATCCCCTGAGATAGCTCAGTCTGTCCTGAACCAACACATTTACTGGCTGATCCCAACCCTGGAGTGAATAGCAACTGTTAGCTGCTGAGAAGAGAGAGTTCCCTCTAAGGGTCTACCCCCTGGTAAGCTGACTAGCGGTAGAGCGCATATCCAAGAATATTTACATTTTGGACAATACAAATTAGCCTTGAAAGACACAAATTTGGGTAGGTAAAGAAAGGGAAGGAAGAGGGATGAATATGATCCAAACAGGCAGGAAACACCAAATTCAAGGAGCTGAGAAAAAAAAAAAAAAAAAACGAAACAAAAAAACTTTGGGTCTCGGGCTGAAGGGATTTCTCAGTGGTTAAGAATGCTTGTTGCTCTCACAGGCTCAGCGCTCTGTTCCTGGCACCCATGTAGGGAGGCTCACAATTTCCTGTAACTCCAGCTCCAGGGGATCTGACACCCTCTTCTTCTTCTTCACCCTGTCAGGTGCCAGCACCTGCACACGTGTACACACTCACAGATACATACATAAACATAAATAATTTTTTTAAAAAAAATTGAGTCTCTCTCTCAAGACAGCACCCATCCTTAGCAGAGATGCTGGGGAAACCTCAGGGCCTGGTACCCCTCCCAAATTATATTCAGTTGTGGTCTTAAGTGACAAAAATAGCCTGGCCCTTTCACAGGGAAAAACAGGTGTTGAGCTGAAAATTCCTGCTGCCACTGGACCAAGGGCAGGGCTAGAGAGAGGCGCTCCTTCCCTGTGCTGCTGGGAATGCTTAGGAGATCTCTGGTTATACAAAGCTTTAGAAATCTGAAAGGCAGATTCCAGCCAATTATGTTTAATTCTGGACCTAAGGAGTGGAAAGGCCACAGCGAGTGTCTGGGCAGTCTGTCTGTCTGTCAGGGCTGCTCCTGGAGCAAGCCGTGCTGCTGTGATTCTCCAGTTGTTGGGTTTGGCAGAGCAGCCTTGAAAGGAAAACTTTTGAGCCCTGGATTTGAGACGGTGAACTCTCCCTGGAGAATCCTACACCGCACTTGGAAGCTTCGGTTCAAGGGAACAATAAGGAGGCAGAGCCTAGGTCTGTCTGAGACCTAAATATTTGAGAGGAATCCCCGGGGTAGCCCAACTGGAACGGAAAACCGGCTGCTGCCACGGGGTTTTTGACCAAAGGAACCTGCAGTGCCTGGCTTCACAGGTGACTGAGGAATTAGTTCCCCCTCATCTGCTTCAGGAAGGCCAGATTCTGAAGCTGTAAGGTCTTGCTGCCTGTCTGAGGCACCATGTGACTTCGGGGCATAGAATCGCCCCCCCCCCCATTTCCCCCTAGTCTCCCCTCCCACAGCCGAGTTCTCAGTGCAGACATAGCCTGCAGCTTGTGTGGCCTGCAATGAGACTGTGATAGCTCTTAAGAGAAATTGGATCAAAATCCAAATTCCCCCACCCCCACCCCAAGAGCCAGATGGGCTGGCTTGGGGGGGTGGGGTGGGCCGGAGGAATCCATTTGACTAAAAACACTTGCCCTGGCATATTTGTGTCACCCAGAAGATGTTTCTCAGGGGAAGTTGCCAGTCCCCTAAATACCACAAAGGCTGAAGAGCTAGGGAACCTTAGAGAGAAGACATTTTTCTCCTGGAAAAATAAGTGACTGAGTCAAGGGCGATCACCACCCTGAGGCCATCCCAAGATGGGGCTTGGGAGTATAGCCTCTGCCTCAACACCAGAGGGCTCGGCCTGCGCGCCCCAGGGACCACAGTATCTCTCTCTCACTAGGTTGGTAGCTGTGTCCCGGGAGGCAGCTTTGGGCCCGCAAGATCTCAGTTCATGAGAAAGATCTCTGTTGCGAACAGGGCCAGGTTCTCGCGAAGCAACCGGGTGCTTAGAGATGGTGCGGGAGGGGTCCCCAGCGGAGTCCAGGTCCGAGGCGGGCGTGATCCTTGAGGTGCAACTGTTGCCCAGAGCCTGACAACTCCGGAGGAGGCCTTTCGGTCTTCTGTGCCGGCGAGACATCTGAAGGGGGGTAAAAACGAGCCCAGGGGTGTCAGTGGCGGCTTTGGAGCGGTAGTCTGGTTGCAAAGGGAGGCTGGAGTTTGTCTCCAAGCTCTTTCAATTTGGATGCGATGTTGATGGGGGAGGATTGAAACTCTCTGAGATCCCCGTGCCCTGAGCGCCTTAGCCACCCGGGGGAGTGGGGAGTGGCAGTTTGGGAGCCGGGGAGGCGCAATGCACTAGCGGGCCCCTGGTTCCCCAGGTCCCCTTGGCCAGCGGCCGAGCAGCCCGGGCTGGCGATCCTCCCTCCCTCTCTCCCGCTAGGATGAAACCTGAGCTCGGGAGGGCGGGGCTCACGGCGGCGGGGCACGGGGCAGCCGCGACATTGGCGGGGAAGCGAATGATGGATGGCGAGGGCGGGGCCGGGCAGCGGGGTGGGGGGTGGGGGACACCGGGCGCCCGTGGCGGAGGTGGACCGGGCCTCCCGGCTCGCTGCTCCCAACGGCCGAGCAAGGCTGCCTCTTCTCCGCAGCGTGATTGATTTTTTTTTCCTTCCTTTTCTTCTAAACTTCTTCCAGGGAGAGGCTAGTGGTAACAGGCCGAGCTGGATGGATGGGTATGGGGAGAGGGGCAGGACGTTCAGCCCTGGGATTGTGGCCGACCCTCGCCGTCCTTCTCTGCAGCTTCCCCGCAGGTAAGACACAGCTCCCTGGCCGGGGGATGGCCAGCAGGGTCCCCCGTTCCTGGGCCTCCCTGCTCGAGTTGGGGTCCCCGGTTCTCCAGCCCCCTGGGGACCCAGATTCCCATTGCCACGGGTCTTTGTCCCGTGCCCTGCATAGGGAGCGATGGATGTCGGGTGAGACCTGGAGGTGAGGAAACTCCTGCCCGAGCTCCGAAGAACAGGAACAAATGGGGAGCTCTGCAGAGCTAGGGATGCTTCTCTGCCCCCCTCCCTTCTTCCGAGAAAACGGGTGCCCTGGACGCCTTTTGGGTGCTCCAAAGGAGAGGAGAAGGGGAGGCTCGGACTCCGCACCAGGGGCACTTTCTCCAGCTCCTCGCCCACCAGTTTGCAAACCTGTTGGTTGCCCAGGGGTGGAGCTGGGGGCGCTGGGGAGGTCCCAGATTAGTCCCCGACCGCCCCGTCCCGCCCCCACGCTGGCCCACGCGGGGAAGCCCACGGACACAGGCTCAGACGCGTTAATTCCTGTTTGATAACATTCTGCGTCGCCCCCTGTTTGTTTTTATTGTGCCAGAAAGCGAGAGAATTTCAGAATTAAAGCTGAAAAAGCCCATCTGTTTCCAATGAATCCCCCATAGTTTTTCACAATGTTTTTGGCAGATCGCTGCTTTCAAATTCCTCGGAGCCCGGACCTCTTGTTTTTGTTGGGGGAAGGGAGACCAACTCCACAGAGAAGCGTTTGTTCCTTTCCAAACGCTCCGGTTTCTTTACTTTTTTTCCCCTTTGCGGGGGGAGGGGGAATGAACGAAGCTTAAATCCCCGGTCTGTTTTCTTTATAATGTTTCGTAAAGTTTTATTTCATTTTTTTATTTCATGCTACTCAGAGTCTGAAAAGGCCAGTTAAACGCTTTCCACACGTTTCTCTCTTTTTAAAATACAACTAAACAGTGTCACTACCAAATGGTCCTCCTTGTAAGGCGGGATCTCCCAGTCTTTTCCATTGTGTTGTGGGGTTCAGAGGTGTCTTTGAGCAAAAGATTCCAGCTTGTTTCGGAGCGCGGCCAGCTGTGGTTCTGCTGCCTCTGCGCAGCTGAGATTTGCAAGAAAGGACTTGAGTTAGGACTGGGACTGGGTTGTTTTGATTTCCTTTTCAGCCAACTGGGTTTCAAGGAACTGACAGACAGAGCAGTCAGTCCAGGCTAGGCCTGGCTTCAAGTTGGCATTCCCGGGGGCACACAACATAGACAGCCAACACTATGGGGTAAGCGTGAGTTTGCTCTCTTGTCTCAGCTGAGCTACAGGGCCCCCAGTACCCACTTAGCCAAAACGTCCCAGCTCCCTCAGGGACTACCACCAGATCTTTTTTTCTGAAACTCCCAAAGAGAAAGCTCCCTGCCCAGGACTAGAACGGGGAAGGGGTGTCAGTATGCCCTAACAGCCCTCATACCCCAGACACCCTGAAATCTCAACCCCCTCCCAGTGGTTTCCAGCAGGGGAGATAACCTCCCCCCACTGCCATGTTCTTGAAACCCAAGTTTCTTCATCTGAATCAATGGTTCTCAACCTTCCTTATGCTGCTCCCTTTAATACAGTTCCTCATTTTGTGGTGACCACCCCCAGCCATAAAATTATTTTTGTTGCTACTTCATAACTTGTAAGTTTGCTACTGTTATGAATCGTAATGTAAACAATCAGTTCGCTGATGGTCTTAGGAGACCCCTGTGAAAGGGTCATTTGATCCCCAGGGGTCGCGACCCACAGGTTGAGAGCTGCTGATCTAAATATTCTATTTGAAAGACTGATCTTATTTGTTCCCAAGAATTAACTTTTTTTAAAAAAGGGGATTTAATTAAAATTTTAAAAAGTAAAAACCATCATCAGAAAGAATTTCAGAGAAGTGGCAGCATGATGTTGTTCATCTTGGTTTGGTCAGGGATAAAGATCCAGCCCATTGGAAGTTTTATCAGATGGGTTGATAAATGGCTTTTGTCCCTTGGCTGCAGTGGGGGGATGTGATCTCAGCTCAGTGCTGAAATTGAGAAGGGGGGCTCCCGGGACTCTTAAAACAACACCTTCCTGCTCTTAAAGCTACAGCACTTGTTAGCTTCTGGGGCTGCTGGAAGGTGAGGAGAGGAAGGGCCTGCAGAAGTTCTCCAGAGTAGGAAGAAACTGCATGGCTGGGTGGGGTTAGGGCTTGTGGGCGGGGGGGGGGGGGGGGGAGTGATGTTTCTCCATTCATATTTTTTTTTTTTGTCTTAAAAACTATTTTTGTTTTAAACTATCTGCAGCATAGTCTGAGGCACACTGGCGGGTTATGTAATTCACAACTCAAATTCCGCCACTTTTGTGTCCAAGAAACCCATTTCTTTTTGGCTTCGGGGCTGGTAACTAGACCCCTGGCAGATGGAGCTGATAGCTGGGTTGTGTCATGCCAACTGGCTAAGGTTTCCCCTCGCTGGAGCCCTCTGACAGTTGCATGTAGTCAAAACTGCCCACCTCTGTGAAAACCGAGCTGCTGCTCGCCGAGGACCCAATAAACTGAGGGCCTCAGGAATGTGGGTGCTCTGGAATCCGCGTGGGGCAAAAAAAGACAGTTTCCTCCGTGGGGAAGATGCGTGATTTCCACCGCGGAGACGCGCTGTCCCCGTCTCTGACGCAGCGGTCCAGCAAACAGGATGCCCCAGAGTGAAGATCAGAGTTCTGGTGCGCAGTAGGTGGACCTTAGGGACATTAGGCAAGCTGGGGTCTCACCCACCAGAGACAGGTGGAAGCTGGCCCAGCAGTCCTGTGAAAGCATGGGTTTGTTCAGGGCTTCGCCTGCTTGAATGGCTGCCAGCAGTGAGCAGGAGTGCAGATTAAATTGGACCTAGTTATGTGGAGAAAGATGCCTTCACTCTGCCAGACTGAGAGTGTTTGTGTGTTTGGAGTGTTTACACGGACTCGCTCAACGTGGATGGCCGACTTCCCAAGCCCTTGCTCAGTGACAGCGTTCAGAGTCCTCGGCCTGATCAGAGAGAAGGCTGGAGGGGTGTCTGAATACTGTTCTAGGGTAGAAGATGGGACCAAGTGGCTGCATCCCCAAGCCGGATGGGGGTAGGCCAGAAAAAACTTCTTAGAAGAGGTTCCCTCAAATAGCATCCTCTCCAGAACTCAGCAAAGAGATACTTTTTAAGCTGTGAGGCCATTGTGACTTATTCAAACGGACTTCTGAGAGAAACCCGTCCAAAGCATGGTGTGTGCATGTTGGCCTGTTTCTTGTAGCTGTTCATGCATGCTGTGTTCTAGCGGGGTTCTCAAAGTGTGGGCCATGGACCAGCAGCATCAGCCTCCCCCAGGAACCTGGGCACTGCAGGTCTAGTGAAGCAGATGCAGCGAGGCAGGCCCTCCAAGGGATTCTGATGCTTGCTTGTTCGAAGGGCTAGCTTCTCAGGAGGGTACAGCCTCTCCTCCTGTTTCCTTCCCTAATAGTTGTATTTAATATTTTGAATCTTCATTTATTTTTATTTATGCGTATGCATGCTTGCATGTGCAACCACATGTATGTAGAGGCCAGAAGAAAACATGGGTGTCCCTGGAACTGCAGTTACTTGTTTTTATGAGCTGTCCTGTGTAGGTGATGGGAACTGAACCCTGGTCCTCTCCAAGAACAAGTGCCCTTCCCTGCTCCGCCAGCTCTTCGGCCCCCTCCCTTATGCTTTTGAATGCCCTTGGGTTACCTCTCCTACCCTTTATTGTCCCTGTTGTAGAAGTGTTCCTCCAAGTGGGGACACTGAGACTTAGAGAAACTAAGATTCTCCGAAGGACCTAAATATATCTGGGTGGCTATCAAGATGAGGATATTTTTAACTGAACTGCTGTGTAAGAAGGCGGAACTAAGGAAGCCTACTCCCCGTATACAGCTGCGTCTCTCAGTTAGACCCTGTGTCTGAAACGGAGAGTGTATGAGCTCATTTCAGTTGCTGTAACAATACCACAGATTTTGAGGGCTACAAATAACAGACGTTTTGATTATAGCTGTGGAGGCTAGACACTCAAGGATCAAGGAACCAGCCACTGTGGTCACTGTGGTATCCAGTGAGAGGACCTTTCTAGTCCATTTGTCTGTCCTGTGCCTTCTTACCCGCACCCCTCCCCCACAAGGCAGAAGGGATGAAAAGCTGACTCTCCAGGGCCCTTTCTTTATATAAGGGCACTTTCACGAGGGCTCTACTCCCATGACATAATCGCTTCCTAAAGTCCTGGATCCTATTTCTAATACCATCCCTTTGAGGATTAGGGTTTAGCATGTGGATTTGGAGAGGGGCTGGGGTGCTGCAGAAGAGGGAAGAAAAGAACGTTCAGTTACAAGAGGCAGAGACTAGCAGCCAGGGTATGATGGGGCAGACAGACATTTGACCTTCTGGGAGAGCACAGATATCAACTCCTAGAGTTCCCACAGTCCCTGAGGCTCTGGGGTACCCTGGAGAAAAAAGGGGAAGGCTCTCTGGTTTTCTGGTGGAAGGAGAGCCTCTGCAAAGTTGCCACCCTGGTGCCCAAAGGGAGGGGATCTTGGGAAAGTGGAAGGGTAGGAGGGGTAACCCAAGGACATAAGTAAGACTTGAGCTAGGGGGAGGAGACTCTGGGGATGAGTAAGGCTGGGCACCTGTTTGTGGTCGGAGGGACTGCAGTTCCCTCTAAAGATCTTGCCTTTGGTGGACTGTGTGAGGTCTGTACTCTGCTCTCCGCCTTCAGGCTTGCACTGGGTACCAGTTAGTGCCCTACTATTCTGCTGCCGTGCTAAGATGCACCCTGAAGACATGTCCTCCCCTCCCCCTGCCAAAGTGGCCTACTCACACCACTTTGCCCAAGACTTTCTTGGTTTAAAACTGAAAGTCAAAACTCCCCATGTCTCCTGGGTCCCAGGCACACCAGGATGTGGCCTCCCCAAGTTGCATCCCCTCCCCTGCTGTGTCAGGGACCCCACTACCCCGAGGCATGAAGTCTTTTCCTGCAAAATGGTCTCCTTGTAGGCCAGTCACCTAGAACTGGGAGTCCTTCCTCTGCTTTTTTTTCCTGCCGTTCTCCGTTGTCATCTTGCTGCAGCCACAGCATGAAGAACCCCAGGGGCTGCCTCAGTTTCCCACTCCAGCCCCACACCCAATGGACCACATTCAGAATCTCATGGTTCTCCTTGCAGCATCCAGAAGGGGCATCTCTGATTTTTGGTCAGTCCTACGCTCTCACCAAACCCCCTTTCCAAAAGATCCAGCATATCCCAGCCCCCTCATCTCGATATCACACCCCCTTTCCCATGGGATGCTCTGTGCCTTGACTTGCACCACCCAGTTCTAAGTTGAAAGCTCACCTCCCTGCCCAAAGTCAATGCAACCTGCTGTGGTCCAATCTGACTTTTGGGTGCCCAAGCTGCACGGGGCTGTGTGTCCCCCTGGCTTCATAGACTCAGAGGTCTTCGAGTTTTGTCTTCTCCATCTTTTTTTTCTGTATGGTAAAGGTGGGAGCCATTTCCTGCCTTCTCTTCCTCTCCTCCCCCATTCTCCCAAGTTCTTCCAGTATAGTCCTAGAAGCTACAAGACCCATAGGTTTGTGTGTGTGTGTGTGTTACTTTTAATTCTAGCTTTTGCTCAAAGGACAAAGACCACAGGACTTCCCCCCCCCCGGACACCCCACATTTTCCCCAAATATTGTTTCTGATGATACAAGCAGTAGGCATTTTTTTTTAATCCAAAGACCAAAAGGGATTAAAAACCCAAAATTCTGGCCTCTCACAGACAATCCCTAATCAACATTTAACAGCATCCTTCAAGACATAATACCTTCATAATTCCCTCTCCCAGATAGGGTTGTCTGGAGGAGGAAATAGTTTTAAGAGTTCTTTGGTGGCTTGCATGGCCACAGTGTACCAGGAGTCTCCATTAGCTGCTTTCGTTCTCAGGAGCCATCACTCCTGAGGAGAAGGAGAGCTTGCCCGGTGTTACATGGGCAGCTACCAAGCCGAGCCCAATAGCCGGTGCCAGACTCCTGCCCTTTCCAAATTTTGGATAAACACAGTTGTTAAAATTTGCTGTGTAGACTGTTAAAGTCTGCTGTTGAGTGTCTGCTGAAGATGTGGGCCGGGGATAAGAAAGAACTCTGACACTATGACACCACGCAACAGGATGAAGGGTGACCTCCCCCCACCCCAGTTCCCACAGACATAGTGCTTTCTCTGCCTCCAAAGAAAGCCCGTCCTCCCCTTTTGTCATTTTGTGTCCCAAAGAGGAAGATGGCACTGCGCAGGTCAGGAGTTTACTAATGTACTTACTGTGTGCCCTATTTAACGAAAGCACTGAAACACCTAGACACTTACCACAGGGCTGTCTCTGTATCCCACCCCTTCAGAAAGGAGTTTGGGGTTGGGCTTCCCACCCTGCTCCAGGTGCCTGGCATACACCCTTCCTTCTAGCCCCTGCAAATGGCAGAGAGGGAGAAATTCACTCTTCTTTTCTTTCTTCTCTCTCTCCCTCCCTTTTTCTTTCTTTTTTTTTTTTTTTCTTGTCCTCAACAATGTTTTGACCTGCTTTGACCTGCAGCTGAGCAGAAAAGCCCAGCATGGCTGGAGGCAGGGTCAGGATATAAACTTCTCACTCGCCTCAGGTGTGAGCCCCACATCAGAAAGAAGGATTATGCTTCCAAACCGAAAGGCTACATCTCTCACCTGCAGCTTCTCCATCCTGGGAAATCTTTATTACCTCCCATACCACTGACCTTCTGGTGCCCAGGGCTGTTTTGTCCCTCCCCAGAGCAGGACATTCACGTTTGAGCCCCCTTTCCCCATCCCTTACCCAGACTTGTTCTCAAGCCTTAACTGACAGGCTGCCTGTGACCTCCCACTCGAGGGCTAATTCGTAGCTTTCACATCACCCTGTTGCCTGGGAGTTGGTTCCACTTGGCTTCTGTGGGAGCCTGGGGAGGGTGACCTGTTTGGAAAGCTGAGGTACACCCTTCTTGGCACTCAGCAAGGGTGCTTGTAGCAACTTGGCATGTGTGGAGGCTGAGGCAGGGCAGCCCTGGCTGGGTGTAACTGAGGGGGCAGTACTGTCCTGGGAGTGCTACTCAGCCACCTCTGCCCGGGCTTAGCTAGACAGTGAGTTCACCCTCCAGGCACCCTCCAGGCCCCAGCTCCCCAGGGTTTCTGTCTTCCCTTCCTAGGTCACCTGAGGTAGTCTCAAAAGCTCCTGGTCTTGCTCTCAGCCAAGCCAGAACAATTCCCAGTGAAGCTCATGGGTGGGAGACACATTGTAGCTTAGAGGCAGCTCTGGGGCCCTCAGGCTGCCTGGGCCCTCAATGTCACCCAGGAGCAGTGCTCCCTTCTGGCTGTGGTGATGGGTTAAGTGAGGTAGGCTGTGCAGCACCTGGCAAAAAAAAAAAAATCCAGTCTGCTGGGTGTGTCCCTCTCGGTATCTAAGGCCAAACACCTGGGTGTTTACACCAGGATGATTGAGTGAAATTCCTGCCGGAGTGACGCCAGCAGGCAGCCTTAGGCATCCATTCTTGTCCCAGAACACCCCCGCCCCGCCCCACCCCGCCTTCACGCACACCTAGGTTCCTGGCTGTGGGACTGGAATCAGCAGAACCGGGCCCTGCTTGAGGCTCACACTCAGAGGCAGCGGTTGGCCCTCCTACTTAGTGTCCTCTCCCCCACTTCCATCAGGATTGTGTTGTGACATGTTTCCAGAAGTGTAGCTCGGGTTTCTTCTCCAGACTGGGTGGGCAGTCAGGGAGGGAGGGAAGATGGAGACTTCAAGCTTCAGGGTTGGCCTCTCCCCGAGGCTGGCAGATTTCCTCTAGCGGCTTCCCCTCCTTCCACCCTCCTGTGGCCTAATTGAAGCTATTGCCTCTTAAGTTACACAGCTTACTAAAATAGTGTTCTGATGCTGCCACGGGGGCTTTCTGCAGGAGCTCACTGGCTGAAATCAGCGGGCAGGCAGGCAGGCGCTTCATTTGTAGGCCTGCCAGCAAAGTGAACTTCCTTCCCCCTCCCTCAGGCATTTCCACGGAGGGAGCTAAGATTGGGGAATCACAAAGTAGGCTTCTAAGGCCCAAGGCACCAAGACACACAGCAGGAAACAGCTTCCACCGCAGGGGCCGGAGTGACAAAGGGGCTGGCCTGCTGGGCTTCGTACCTCAGGGCAGCAAAGCCAGAGGCTGAAACCGAAGGGCCCCAGTGGGAAGAACAGCCGTGGGACTCCATCCCTACCTTCAGCCTTCCCTTTTTCATCTAGTGCCCCCTGGTGGCAGATTCTAGCAGGATGGCGGACGACGAGTGGGGTTTAAAGGATTCCTGCTTCCCCCCAGCAGAGGACAGTGATTTGAAGTCAGGCGATATTTTCTTGATGCCTTCCTCCAGCCTGCTCACTGTCCTCAGACCACTGAGTTTTTTGCCTCTTGTCAGTCTCTGGGAAACGCTGCTTCCCTGATACTATCACGCCTCCATCCAAACTCAGATGAAACCTTCCTGAAGTTGGGAAGGCCAGCCCCGTTTAAGCACAGAGTGTGTTCCGAGAACCGCTCTCAGCCCAGTTCCCAGCACACGGCAGGAACCAGGACTCTGAGCGAGTAAATCAGGTCAGACAGTCACTGTGCAGAGTTGAAAACATCTTGACCCTGCGGCTTGGAGTCTAAAGGATCCTCACCGCTTTAAGAGAAGGCGTGGGCCGTCTCCCTCCCCCCCCCTTACCCTGCCCCTCCCCTAGGCCCCTGAAACCTGAGCTAATCCCTTTGCACGCGGGTAATTTATTGGTCTATTGGGCTTTTCTTGGTGGCAAATTACATTGTCTTTATTCCTGGGCTCTGGCCCTGGAGCGCCTCGCACATTCCTAAGACTCCTTTCTCAGGGTTGATCCTTCACACCCCCTCTGGGCCCCGGCAAAATAAGTTTTATTGAGATGCTTTGTCATGCAAACAGGGTGGTAATAAGCAGGCTATTATTCTGAAAGATGGGGCTTGATTAGCAGTTCAAAGGAGGACTGGGCTACGATCGGAGCTGTGGCTGTTCTGGTACGGAGATATTTTTCGTCCTGCTGACTTGGTGTTCTGTGAGCATTGCCTTTCTGTTTCCCAGAGGTGCCGCCCACAGAAAATCGTTCAAGTCTCATGAACCTGAGCCATGGGGCTTCCCTCTCTACCGTGGCTCGGTGGTCTACAAGAAAGGCAAGCACTCGGAGTTCAGTCTCAAAAGTGTAATTGGCTAGCTATGGGCAAATAGGTACTTCCTGAACCCTGGCTACATGGAGGCCCCAGGTTTCCACCGGAGACAAAATTAGAGACAGGTGTTAAAGGGAGGTTGGGGGTTGGCATCAGGAATCTCAAACTATACTTTAACTGTGGAGTATGGAAGTGGGAAGGTTGTCAGGATAAAGATGAGGAGGCCTTGTTCTTGGGAGGGTGACAGGCATATGTTGGAAGATGTGTCCACCTTACTTGGGGGTTTCAGAGGAGCAGCTGCAAAGTCGGGCCAGAGCTGGCAGCCCCGGGAAGGAAGCAGGGTACACCTCAGTGTATATCAAATGACAGACGTGGGGTGGTTACATTTTAGCCTACGTCTGTGTGGCTCTAGAAGAGGGCAGAGAGGGAACTCCCTGAGAGGCAGCTGGAAGTGTCCAGAACAGAGAGAGCTAGCTTGCCCTAGCAAAGCTGCGTATCTTGGGGACAACTGAAAGTTTCAGACTCCCACATTCTCAGTCTCCGTGGTGCACCTTGCGAAGTGAGCAAGTGAGCGTTGCAAAACCGGGCGTGGTTGCACGCCAATAATCACTGGCAGTTGGGAAATGCAAACAGTAGAATACAGAGTTCAAGGCCAGCCTGGGTCTCCTGAGAAGGCCTAAGTGTTCAGGCACAAAGTAGCTCACACTGAAGCCTTAGCTCTGCTGAACCAGGCAGAAGTTGATGAAAAGTTCGTATGATTGCTGGGGACCCCAAACTGAGCCCCAAGGGCCCCCTCTACCCAGCCTGGTCTGGAAGCCCACCTTGTTCTGTGAACATTAACATTAGCCTCACCTATTAAACCAAGTCCTCTGCTTTGTATCCTGGGATTTTAGGACAGGTTCAGGGATTTCCTGTTGGCAAGTCCAGGTAGAGCCACTGTCCTTGCAAGCTTCTGGATTCTCCTGTTTGTCCAGTTGTCATTCTCGGAACAGTAGCTAATCCTAAATGTTGGTGGACTCAAGAAATCTGGGCTCAAAATGTGCCAAGCACACAAGGTCTCAGGAGCTTTGCGGAGTGTCTGGCTCTTGGTGAGATAGAGCACCAGGCAGCGAGAATCAAAGAGAGACCCCCCCCCCAAGCATCCTCAGTCCCGGAATGCTTAGAAAGAGAAAAACCAGGCTGGTGAAATGGCTCAGAAGGTTGAAGGTGCTTGCTGCTGAGACTAACCACCTGAGCTACAGCTATAGGGTAGAAGGACTCCCTTAGGTTGTCTCTCAGATTCCTACATATGGGCTACAGCACATGCGCACATACACACACACACACACATGCACATGCATGCATAATATATACACACATGTAAAATATCTTTCTTAGAAAGAAGAACTAGGAAAACGTTTACGTCACCGGGTAAGGTTGGGCCACTCACATGCCATACCCAGAAAAGAACAGTAACCTGCCACTGGGGCAGTGAGTCCCTTTCTGCCGTGCAGAGAGCACTGAAGGACTGGCTCAGAAAGGCTGCCTTAACTGCTATAAGATGTGTTACATACTCCCAAACTCCTCTGCTTCCATGAAGATTGTCCTCAGAAGTCTCAGATTACTGCCAGGAATCTTTTGCTTAAATACATATTTGTGAAATATGTATCTGTCACATAAAAAAAAGGCAGCCTTTCGGGGACTTCTGATAGGGGACCCCACAGCTTTTGCTTTTGATACCAGGCCAAGTTGGCTATAGGTCCCTTGACCCCTAAGAGGCCTGTAGTTGGTGATTTAGAACAGAGGACATGGGGTGAAGGGTGATACCTCTGTAGATGCCAGGGCCTCTCAGCTTGCTACCTATGAAGACAGTCCAGTCGTGGTATCTTGGAGGTCCCTCCCCAAGGTCCTTAAGAAATAACAGCTGTACGTACATCACTTCAAGCTGACAGACCCCAGAGAGTTTTGTTATCCTCTGAAGAGGTAGCAGAGGGCACGCATGGGGCACACCCACTTCTGGCCCCGACTTACCACTGTCCGGATCATCTTATAGGCAGTTGTCCTATTCTGAACTCTAATGTTTCCACCATCAGAGAGTTCAGCCTTTTTCTGAAGCTCCAGGGAGGCCCCTCAAGGCTGGCTTATGGTCTCAAAGCTTCGGGGCAGCATAAGAGTCAAAGATAGGTCATTTCTCAGCAGCCTCCGCATCTGACAGCCCTCCACAAGCCTTACTGCTGGGAGGGCGCAGAATCAATTTGTGCTGCCACAACAGAACCAGGCAAGGCAACAGATCACGGTGTTTGGGGCCTTGGGGGAGCCAGTCATCTCAGATGGTGTCTTGAGGAAGGACTTGTAGTGAGTGCATTTTGGGAAAGCATAGAATGGGGCTGAGGAGGTGCACCATTCATTAGTAGATCACACTGTGTGAGCTTGAGGGCCTGCATTCGGATGCCAGGCATTCAGGTAACAGCCAGGCACAGCAGAGCAGGTCTGTAACCCTGGCTCTTGAAGGATGTGAACAGGTGGATTCTGAGGGCTAGCTGGCCAGTGCAGCTAAAACATCAAGTTCTGGGTTTAGGGAGAGCCTTGCTTCAAAAAATAGATAGAACACCTGACATCAACCTCTGTGCTACACACACACACACACACACACACGACGCGTGGGCACATAAACATGGTGGGGGTGGGAGATACCTGCATACAAATACCATACACGTGCATGCCCCACACAGGGAAAGGAAGCGGGGTGGAGGCAGAGAGAGGCAGAGAAGCAGTCCTAAGACCAGTGCACATCTGAAGCACACGTGTGGCTTTGTGACCCAGGGCGACTCCACCCCCTGAGGCCACCCACTGGTAAAATGGAGATAAAAGAAAAATTCCTGCCTCCAGGGTAATAGTGAAAGCATAAGATGAAAGCAACTTGGTTTTTCAGAGGAGAGATGACAGTGGTTTATGGGGAACTGAGAGATGTGGTTACATCCTGCCTGTGTCAAGAAACCTAAGAGGAAAAGCTATCCAAGGCCTGGGCACCTTTTTTACCTGTCTGTTGAGGGCCATAGCAAGTCCTGGAGCCACTGAGCGTGTGCACATCCAGCCGTGGTAAATCTCCAAGTTACACCAGCAGTGCTAATGACAACTGAGCAAAGTTTACGACACAAACCTCTTTCCTGGATCGTCTTTCCTGAGTTCTGCAGGCTTGGCGTAGTCAGCTCCTCCGACCCCGCCCCGCCCCACCCCATTGCATGATGGCTGCTCAAGGAGGTCCCACAACTGTGGGTTTGACTCTGGATGCCTGCCCCGAATCCAAAAGGCCCCCTAAGATGTGACCCCAATTCTGTGAGGCTGACTAGATGTCACCTGTGACACCAATGGGTCTCTTGTTTGCTGACATGCAGACTCCCCTGAGTGTCTCTGGGTGGAGAAGTTACAAGTGTCCCCATTTTTCTTTCTGGCATAGAGCCCAAAGTTTCTTCCTTTGCTCACTAGCAAAGACAAAGTATTAGAATGTCGTTCAATCTGAAGTTAGCCCTTATGGCAAGTTCTTTGCAGATAAAGAAGTTGAGACAGAGTTGGGTCCTCACAGCTACTCTCAGAAGTGAAATTGAGCCCAATATCCTCCTTCCACTGCCTGCCACGCCACATGCCACGTCACCTTCAGACCCTCCGTCCTGGGCAATAGCATGGAGAACATTCGCCACATGGCTGAGAAATAGAGTACGTGGGACAAAGAAGTCCACTTAGGGTCCTGTAGTATCCCCAGGAGTAGGGAGCCAATGGAGACCTCGGTTCCTGGGGGCAAGTGTCCCAGATGAGTGACCTCTGCTGCCATCTGCCAGCCCCAGCTGTGCAGCCAACCGGATTGAAGCTGGCTGGCTCTGAAGGAGGGTGTGGGCATGAGCAGTCGAGGGCCTCCATCCTTTGTTCCCTCTGTCCTGGTGAGGGTGAGGTAAAATGGACCCCCGTGTAGTTTCCAGTCAGGGTGGACTCCCTGTCTGTGGCGCTTTTCTCATGCACCCTGCTCTGGGATTCTGAGACAGCAGGATGGCCAGCCAGCATTCGGCTCCTAGCACTGGGCCAGTAGGCAGAGGCCATGTAGCAGTTGCCTCCCCTCCCCTCCATCTAGAGGAGCAATGCCCAGGGTGTCCCTGTGTCCACACAGGCCAGGCCCTCAGGCACCACGGGTTGTGGATGTCAGGAGCACACCTTACGAATTCCGGGAGGTCACATATGTGTAGTCTCACAGTGCTCCCTGGCTGCCATGGCCCTGCACAGCGGGCACCAGTGGATCATGGTCCAGGCTGATGCACTGGTCCTATTTTGTTCAATTTTTTTCCGAGACAGCATCTCACTGTGCCACCAAATGCTTCCAGAGCTTGCAACCCTCCTGCTGTTGCCTCTCAAGCGCTCAGATTCTGAATATGCACCCCCATACCTGGCTCTGCTCTGATGGAAGTCAGCCTTCAGTCTCCATAAAGCTGTAAAGGTGGAAAAACTGGAAGTCTGCTATTAAATGCTCTCCCTAATGCTCACATAAACACATGACCTCTCAAACCAAAAGAAAAGCGTGTTCAACCGGTAACAACCCAAAGGAGCTTGTTTACCAAAGATCTCAGAAACACGGGTAGCCTGATTCTGAGCCGAAAGCCTGAGTCTCACGGAGACTGACTTTTCTGTGCTCATGCCTTAGTTACCATTCTGTTGCTATGAAGAACCATGGCCAAGGCAATTCTTATTAAAAGAAAGCATTTAGAGCCAGGTGGTGGTGATCTTTTAATCCCAGCACTTGGGAGGCAGAGGTAGGTGGATCTCTAAGTTCCAGACCAACCTGGTCTACAAGAGCTAGTTTACAGGACAGGCTCCAAAGCTACAGAGAAAAAAAAAAAAAGAAAGCATTTAGCATTTAGTAAAGGGCTTGCTTACAGTTTCAGAGGAGTTAGTTCATGGTCACCATGGCAGGAAGCAGACAGGCATGGCACCGGAGCAGTAGCTGAGAACTTTACATCCTGGTCTGCAAGCATCAGGCCAAGAGAGACTGAACTTACTGTGAGCTTGTGAAACCCCAAAGCCCACCCCAGTGACATGCCTCCAACAAGACCACACCTCCTAATCCCTTCCCAGTTTCCTTCCCTGGTGACTAAGCATTCAAATATATAAGCCTGTGGGGATCCTTGCCATTCAGACCATCACAGCTCAGGTTTGTGACCTGGCCCAGATGCCTTCAGGAGCAGAGTGCAAGTACCCCTATCCCCTAAGTAGCTTGAAGCTCCATAGGAGATGTGTTAGAGACAAGGGGATCCCCAGGGAGCCCTGCTGAGAGGAGTAAGTGTTCCCATCCGCCTACCCTCAAAGAGATCTTCTCCTTTTGATGTGAGGTTTGATTTTTTTTTTAAGAGGAAGTCCAACAGGAATCAAACAACCTGAATGTTCCAAGGCTACAAGCCAAGTTTCTCCAGGCACAGCCTGGAGTAGCTAGAGCAAGACACCTTTCCCTTCCGATACCTCTCTTGCCAGCATTGGACTGTGACCCTCGGCCTTCTGACTGGTCCTCCAGCCCCTTTATCCTAAGACCTGCATAGAAACGTTGGTCCTGCTGCATGGATGCGTGCCCTGGATCACTCATAGCCACTGTCGGTTGTATGGAAGACGCTAGAAGGCCAGGAAAGGATAGGTTGCTCGTAGCCAGATAGAAGATGTAGGTATTGAAGCCTCAGTTCTCAGGCGTGGCCATCTCTAAGGTCTCATGGTTTGTGAATAACTTTTTATTGCCAGCCAGATAGCTCGGTGGGTTAGTGCTTGACATACAAGCCTAACAACATGAGTTCAATCCCCAGAACCCATACAAGAAGCTCCACAGTCACACACAGGTCTGTAATGCCAGTGCACCACTATGGAGAGATGGAAAGGAAAGATGGGGCTGGGGGGAGGGGGAGCAGGGGGATCTGTCAGAGTCTCATGAGCCGGCCAGCCTGGAGTAGGAAGCGTAGCAAGAACAGCTGGAGACCCTGCAAAAACCGACTCAGACCAACTCCCCATGTAAGCCATGGCAGGCGCGCGCACACACAAACACACCCTCATAAATAATAATAACTAGACGGATTCAAGATAATGCTTTCAGTCAGCTTCCCAGACCGTAGGAAAGAGAAGTCAGTTCCTCTGTGACAGGATACAATGTAGCAGCCCACATTGATTGAATTTAACGTGTTCCCTGCCCACCTTAAGAAACAGTCCCTGGGAACTAGTCAGCTAGCCATCAGCCCCTGCAAGATCTTTATAAGTGCAACTCCGAGTTCTGGAGTGCCACGTCCTGGGGAGGACCCAGGACCTCCAGAGAGCGAGGTGGGGTCCTCAGTGTGACAGGAAAGCTCCCCCGGGAAAGGCTGAAGTCATTTTGGTGTTGTGTCATTGTTCCACCCTGGTGGACGCACCGGGGAATGCACTGAGGGATGAGGTGGTCTCTACCGTACAGCTGTGGTGAGTGGGGACTCCTGGCCCCATGGCTGTGTGTGCGATAGGTCACTAACAGTTAACACACACGGTACATCTTACTGTCATTCATCCCTTATTTCAAATCAGTATAAAGATGTAGAGTTTTGCAAGGTCTCGTTCTGACAGGAATGGGGACACATATTTAACAGTGGGGTTTAAATGCCTATCACCTTCCTTTTGCTCTTTGTTTAGAATTCTTGGAGATGGCCCTGAAGTAGAAGTATCTTGTTTTCTTTCATATGTATTGACTTTTTTTTTTAATGGCCAAGGATGGTTGGTCAAAAATCACCATCCTGTTAAATGCAAATGCTGGCCCTTTTCTACATCTGGCCCATGTGCCTGAACCCTCCTCCTCATGGCAAGTTACACAGCAGTTCACTGATCAGTGGGCGTGGATTATAGGTGGCACCATCTAGGGGAGGCCTCCCTGCATCTCTAACCCACAGAGGTCTGTAGAAAAGGGTCCCAACATGATGCCGCGTCTGTTCTTCTCCGTAGCCATCACCCCCTGCAAGATCCTCAAGTGCAACTCTGAGTTCTGGAGTGCCACGTCCGGCAGCCACGTCCCTGCGTCTGACGACGCGCCGGAGTTCTGTGCGGCCCTGCGCACCTACGCCCTGTGCACGCGGCGGACAGCCCGCACCTGCCGGGGCGACCTGGCTTACCACTCAGCTGTCCATGGCATAGAGGACCTCATGAACCAGCACAACTGCTCCAAGGATGGCCCCACCTCACAGCCACGCCTGCGCACGCTCCCGCCAGCCGGGGACAGCCAGGAGCGCTCGGATAGCCCCGAGATCTGCCACTACGAGAAGAGTTTTCACAAGCACTCAGCTGCCCCCAACTACACTCACTGCGGCCTCTTTGGGGACCCGCACCTCAGGACTTTCACAGACCACTTCCAGACGTGCAAGGTGCAAGGCGCCTGGCCACTCATCGACAATAATTACCTGAACGTGCAAGTCACCAACACGCCTGTGCTGCCCGGCTCTGCCGCCACCGCCACCAGCAAGGTAAGGGTATATGGCAAGGGTTGGCCGGGCCTGCAGGGTCACACTGTGAAGGCACTGCTGGGGTCTTTTTGTTGGTGGTGGTGGTAGTAGTGGTTTTTCGAGGCAGGGTTTCTCTGTAGCTTTGGAGCCTGTCCTGGAACTACCGCTGGATTCTTACTGTCACTAAAGAGGCAAATGGTTTAGAAAGGAATGTTCTGGACATCCCTTGTCAGGAGATAAACCAATTTACAACTGTCTGTATTCTGCTTGTTGTGTGGTATTTCTCAGACTTCTAGATATAGCTCATGAGGGAATCATGACACCCCCCACCACTCCAGTGTCAGAAATTAGCATATAAAATATATAGGTTTATTTGCTTATTTGTTTAACTTTTCTAAGTATTTTATGCATGGGTACTGAATTTAAATCGTTTCTACCCCTTCCCCCACTCCCAACTCATGTGTCCTTCCCACTACCTCTCAGGAGGCAGAGGAACGTCTCCACCCAAAATGTAGTTGGTGGGAAACGGTGAAGCTAGGATTTGACCTCCGCCAGGACTCCGCTGCCACGGAGCCAGCTGAAGGCCACTCATTCTCCCAAGCCAAGGAGGGCTCCATGTCAGGGTGTCAGATCTTAAGTCCATTCCCCAGCCAGTGCCAGAGACAGCTGAGATATAACCCCATTTCCCAGGCAAAGGGATACTCCTACCAACCCCATATTACCTCAGACTTGCCAGGAGGTAAGATACCAAGGTGAGGGGGCAGTGCTGCCAGGCACTGGGGACATCTGCCCTCCTCCGTGCTGCCAGCCCTGTCACCAGAGCCCCCTGGGGCTCCCAGGCTGGCTAAGAGACAGTGGGTCTATTTCCCCAGGAGGAATGTGTTGTGAGACCACACGTTAGACAGGGCCAGGCTGGCCCACAAGGCTGTTTCTGTTCCTTCCCTCTGCCACACCCTAGAGGTGACCTGGCAACCAGAAAAAAATGCTCCATCGCTGCCACTTCCTTCTGCTCTGGTGGCCCTGACCTAGCAAAGAAGGTCTCATTCTGGGCCCTCCCACTGGGTAGAAAACAAATAGGTCTTCACCACGGTTGCCCTACCGGGTTCATAGTTACAGATCAGGATGTCTAGAGGGCAGCGGATCTGAGGCCAGAGCGCTCTTCTCTACCCCCACCCCTAGTACACACCCCTCCTGGCCCCCCAGAAGACTTAAGGGTGCCTCAGGCAAGGATCCAAACACCTTCCCGCAGCTTTCAGCTGCTTACCACCCTCCTTCCCCAGAGCCAAGATAAATGAACGCTGGGAGCCTGAGGCGGGGTGGCTGCTAAGAGCTGCAAGAAACACAGCTCTGGACTGGACCCAGTCTCCCTGCCCCATGCGGGGGGCTCCTGAGGGCTGGCATCTGGGTACCCAGGGGGACCTGAGGATACAAAGGGGATGGGGGACCAGGTAGCTGCTGCTCCCCTTGACCTAGGAAGGTGCGATCACTCACTGTGACTACAGAGCCCAAACACAGACCTGTGTGTGATGAGGGAGGCTGGGCCTGGACCTCTGCCACCTTGGAACTTGGGCAGCGTGCCGTGAGGCAGTGTGCGTGGCCTTAACACATCTGGGTGAGGTACAGCTAGACCCCAGCCCTCGACACGATAGTGCTGTCCGCAGCAAACCTAGGGAATTCATTGTTCACTTGTTTCTGTGCTGCATTCGATTCCTTTGCCTGCCTTTCGGATGTCCGCTCTAGTGCAGGCTTGATGCAGGGCTCTCGGCACCAAAGAACTGGCTGAGCTAGAATGGGAGGTCTTCCCCACCCAGACTAACATGGAGGATTCCCAGAACGGTATGGGGTGTGTGATGGAGCCTGACCAGACCAGTCCTTCCTCTGTGACCCAGACCTTTGATCTCAGCAGGCAGAAACCTCTCCAACCCCCCATCAGCTTGGCACTGCAGAAGACCAGACAGTGACAGTGTTGGTATGTGTGGCCAAGCCAAACTCAAGACTCAGACCAGACTGGGAGCCTTGTGGGCCCCAGAGGAGCTACCTTAGTGGCCGATTTCCAGTGCCCTGGCTTTCTGCCTGTTCTTGCAGCCTCTTGCTCCCCGAGTGTATGGGTGCTCTCTCAACCAGCAGCATGGACTCTCTCTTCACTGCCCACCTTGTAGTGCTATGCTGTGCCCTCCCCGCTGGTAGCTCCTCATTCAGACAGCCCAGCACGGGGTGTTAGGACAGAAGGATGCCTTGGCCCTGACTCTGCTCGGGGAACTGGGAAGGTCTGCCCCTGAGCTGGCTGGCCCCAGATCATGACAGTGAAGGGATTTGGGGACATAGGAAGCAAGGGATGTGAGAGACTTTAGTATAGTCTCTGGGGACCTCCTCTCAACAGAGCCTAGACTCTAGCTCCAGCAGTGTCCACCCTCTCCCTGCACCCCCCCCCCCCCCAAACTTCCCAGGAACAGCCTAACCCCAACTGGTCCTTACCCTGACCTCACTACCTGGTGGCCTTGCTCACCGTCTGTTTTGGAAGTCGTATGCAGGAAATCTGGCCCCATAGACCTCACAACCTCACCCAGGGCCATTGTACATTCCCAGGGTGCTGCCGTTAGCCCTCCTGCCCGCCCCCATCTTCAAGGGCAAACGAAGTAGGGTTTTCTACCAAAAAGCAGATTCGCTAGTCAACATCCACTGCCTCCTCCCAGTTTGGCTGGTTGTGCCCACTTTATAAGCAAAGAAACCGAGGCTCTAAGGCAGGAACTTGGCTCTACCTCCCCCCACCTTCACTCTTTTTTATTTAACCCTAGCACTCAGAAACCTGTTAATATTGTGTTCGTTCTCTCTCTCTCTCTCTCTCTCTCTCTCTCTCTCTCTCTCTCTCTCTC
>JABTXL010000003.1:6517874-6527982 GCA_025134845.1 Neodon shergylaensis | reverse complement strand
CTCTCTCTCTCTCTCTCTCTCTCTCTCTCTCTCTCTCTCTCTCTCTCCCCCTGCGGGGGGGGCACTGAGAGGCCCGGCGGCCCCTTTGGGAAGGAGGATACCGTAGGCAGAGATTCATCCATGCATGGTAGGCCGGCAGCCGCCTGCCAGGCTTTCGACAGGCAGGCCCCCTTCATGTTGTTACTTGTGGTTGCGTCCCTGGCACAAATACCAAGGAGTCAGGCAGCCTGTCAGCCTTCCAGGAGGCTGTCTCCAAGAGAGATGGCGGTTCGAGCCAAACCAGCCTTTCCTGTTCCGAGGAGACTGATGACACTTGGAAGGCAGGACCCCCTTCCCCGCGTCTGTGTGGCCTTGTACACCGAGTAAGAGCACAGGCATCCCTCACCCTGCCATCCATCCGTCTGTCCTTCCAGAGACAGGACCACCCACTTCCCAGACCACCCTGGCTGGGCCACCTTTATCCCTGCAGGTGCCTCCACACCACAGTGGACAAGCTGTTGGCAAGGAAGAAAGGCGGAAGCTGAACTGTATGGAGTCGCCGTTTTCTTAGGTCAGGGACAGAATAGCTTCATTTTCGTGTGGCCCGAGGCACGACTCTGCAGCTGAGACAGGCTCCAGCCTCCTCTGACATCCTCAGTGCCTACTGGAAATGGGAGCCCTAAGGAGGAAACAGGAAATGGAGTCTCCATGCTTAGGAAGCTGTGTGGCCAGTGCCTACTGGGGCTCACACTCTGGGGACTCGGGGCTCCCCAGTCTTTCTCTCACAAAGCAATAGAACGCAGCTAGTCTGTCGTCATACTAGATGGACCCCACCCTGAACCCAGGCTACCATAGCTGTGGGAAGGTTCTTGTTTCTTTTAAAGTCAGAAGGAAAATATTAGTATGATCTAGACCAGATTGTATTCTACAAATAGAATCCAAAAGATGTCGGAGTAGGATTCTTGGGGTTGGGTTGGGTTGGTTGGTTCATTGGGGGTTGGGGTTGTTTAGTGTTTTGTTGTTGTTATTATTTTGGTTTGGTTTTTAGCATTTCTGTGGAGTAAGGAACCCACCCACCCCTAAGAAAACCAGAGTACCCTAGCCCCTTGATGTAGCCTGACTTGTGTCCTGCTGTCCTTGTGTCCTTGATGTGTCCTGCTGACACCTCTGCTTAATTGGGTCTCCTAGGTTCTCTGCAGCTGTGTGTCGCCCCCAGTCCCCGCATCTCTGGCCTCCCTGTGACTCCGAGCCTAGGTTCTCTGGCTCTTCTACCACCCAAGCAGTGTTTCTGGTTTCTTATCCTTACTCTTACTGGACCAGAGATTCGCTAAGCAACCCCAGGATTGCCCGTGACCTCGTGAGTCTTCTCAGGCTGCTACCATGATGACCCCTTTAGCTCCCACACACACCTCCCAAGCAGCCGGGCAGAGCATCCAACCTCAGCCAGTCCCCGTGTGCCATCAGCAACCTGCTTCCCTCTCCTGGGTCCCTAAAAGCAGCAGACAGAAGTGGGGGCAGTGTCCCCCTGGAGTCCGATCAGCCAGCTAGCCAGACCCCTCTTCATGAGGAGTGAACGTTGTTCTACACAGAGGAGAGTGGTAACTGAGCCTGGGAAGGAACAACTCAAGGTTTGGAGGGATGACAAGGAACAGCTCTGGGTATCATCACCTTACCCCACATGCCACCTCTCCGTGGCTTCAGGCTGGGTTTCCAGGTTCCTGTTGCCCTCAAATGGGCATAAGGCTAGTGGCCGTGGTTCTCAACCTTCCTAATGTCACGACCCTTTATTAAAGGGTTCCCCATGTTTTGGTGACTCCCAACCCATAAGCGTATTCTCACTGCTACTTCATCACCGTCTTATCACTACTATTATGAATTGTAATGTAAATATTTTTTGGAGATTGTGGTTTGTCAGAGGGGTTGTGACCCAGAGGTTAGAAACCCAAAATTAATCCCAGCCCTGCCTTCTGTGGCTGTGTGACCTCAAGCAAGTTACCACAGCTCCCTGAGCATCTCTGTAGAGTCGGAGGTGTCACCTGCCCTTGGACTGCCACAGGAGACTAGGGATAATAACTGTGGTGCCTGGAATGCCAAACACAGGGCATGTCTGTGGCTCTCAGAACACATACTACTGGCCTTACCCAGACGTCGGCACCTCCTGAAGCAGCCCAGCCCTTCACCTGCAGACCACAGGCTCCATTTGGAAGTGACCTCTGTGTTCTGGCCTGCACAGGAGCTGTACCCACAGCCTGAAGCCTCTGGCTTTTGGTTTTTTGTTTTGTTTTGTTTTGGTTGACAACTACCTTCCTCCTTTCCCTATTTTTCCTCCTCCCCAGCTTGAAGTGACCCCCAAAACTGCCTTGGGACCATAACCTCTATCCTCACACGCATGGATTTCACCCACCGAGCATCGCAGTTCTCCATGCCAGATAATCAGGGTGTCAGCAGGGCTGTCCCTCCCCAGTTTCTAGCTAGCTTCTGGCACTACTGGCATCCCTTGGCTGGTGACTGCAGCCTTCTCTTCTCCACCTTCCTATTCACTCTGCCTTCTCTCTTGGCTGTGTCCCCCTCAACACGAGTCTCATTTCTGCAGATGCTTGCGTTTACCCTTGGGCCCACCAGATAATCCAGTATGTCTCCACCTCACTCTCCTGCACCCAGAGACATCTACCAAGCCCCTTATGCCACACTCATAGTTGGAATGAATGAGCGTCTGGTGTTTGGGGGAGCAGCATTTTGGCCTGACCATAGTGGACTTAGGATCTTTTATTTTTAATTGGTCCTTTTAATTTTAACTTTATTTTTAATTTTAACTTTATGGTTTACTGCTGTCTATAGTGAATGAGCTTTTTTTTTTTTTTTTAGTTAGGATAGTGAACTAAAGTTTTTCTAAGTAATTTTAGTATGTTTTCTAAAAAATCCAGGAAGTGGTGGTGGTGCACGCCTTTAATCCTAGCACTCGGGAGAAAGAAGCAGGTGGATCTCTGTGAGTTCCAGGCCCGGTCTAACGAGCAAGTTCCAGGATAGCCAAAGCTACACAGAAAAACCCTGTCTCAAAACAAACAATTACAAAAAAAAAAAGGAAAGAAAATTATAAAGAAATTAAGTGTTGTAAACAGAGGCTGCTTGTTCGTTTCCCGGCCTCCCATACCCAAATAATCACACAGAAACTATATTAATTACAACACTGTTTAGCCAATAGCTTGGGCGTCTTTCTCGCTAGCTCTTTTATCTTAAATTGGCCCGTTTCTATTATTTTATATTTTACCATGAGGCTCATGGTTTGCTACCTCTCGCTTCTTGGGCAGCTACATGGCAACTGCCTCCTTCATGCCTATGTTCTCTGTATATCTCTTTTAGTTTGGCTATATTCTGCCCTGCCATAGGCCAAAGCAGCTTTATTCATTAACCAATAAAAGCCACACATATACAGAAGGGCATCTCACATCACAGTGTTCAACAGTGTGATTGGTATTGGACTATGACCACTATGGAGAAGGGAAGCGCCACAGTGCCCCTCTGTTACCCCAGTTCCCTAAAACCTCCCCAGATCCTAATCCACTCTCCTCTGTCCCCTTCTCCATAGCTCACTATCATCTTCAAGAACTTCCCAGAGTGTGTGGACCAGAAAGTGTACCAAGCTGAGATGGATGAGCTCCCATCTGCCTTTGCGGACGGCTCCAAGAATGGTGGAGATAAACACGGGGCCAACAGCCTGAAGATCACCGAGAAGGTGTCAGGCCAGCACGTGGAGATCCAGGCCAAGTACATTGGCACCACCATCGTGGTCCGCCAGGTGGGCCGCTACCTGACCTTTGCTGTCAGAATGCCCGAGGAGGTGGTCAACGCCGTGGAGGACCGCGACAGCCAAGGCCTCTACCTCTGCCTGCGGGGCTGCCCGCTCAACCAGCAGATTGACTTCCAGGCTTTCCGGGCCAACGCAGAAAGCCCTCGTAGGCCGGCGGCTGTCAGCCCCTCTCCTGTGGTCCCCGAGACATTCCCGTATGAGACCGCCGTGGCCAAGTGCAAGGAGAAGCTGCCTGTCGAAGACTTGTACTACCAGGCCTGTGTCTTTGACCTCCTCACAACTGGTGACGTGAACTTCACACTGGCTGCCTACTATGCCTTGGAGGACGGCAAGATGCTCCACTCCAACAAGGACAAGCTCCACCTGTTTGAAAGGACTCGGGAACTGCCAGGTGCTGTGGCCGCGGCATTCCCCTTGGCCCCCCAGGGGCTCCTTGGCCCCCTCACACTTCTGGCCCTGCTGCCCGTGTTGTGGTAGACATTTGGCCGCCTTGGATGCAGAGGGAGATGCAGACGTTGCCAGGAGCCTTGGCCTCTCGCCCCCGGCTTCTCCTTTGTCTGAGGGCCCGAGGAGTCATCTTCGGGATGCAGCCCAACAGGTGGGCTCTCTGCGACCCCGTGTTCTGCACCGTTCAGCAGCAGAGGTGGCCTCTAGCTGATGACCTATACCAGGCCATCCTCAAATGTTTTGGCCGGGGCTCAGGGCCTGGGACAGCTCTCTCCTTTCTCTCTCTCTCTCTCTTAGTGCACGTGACAAGGTTGTGGTGATTGGTGCTGTGTTTTGTGACAGTAGAGTTGTGTGAGAGGGAGACCAACCCTCCTCCCCGACCCCACCGTTTGAATGTGCAAGCCAGAGCCCCCATAAGCTGAAGACCCCCAACCCCCACCCACCCCCACCCCGTTACCAGAGAGACACTGGGAAAGTCGGCTCCTTCCACACCCTCACAATGCACTGAGACGGGCCCAGCTGACTGCTGCACACCCACCTACCCTGGGCCTCCTGGGCCCTCCCACATACGCGCACGCACACTGTTACACAAGCACACTCGCACATGCTAAGCCCACGGGTACACCCCCAGCCACCACATCAGTGAGGTTGAAGCATCTACACAGTTCTCTCCCGGGGCAGGGCCTCTGAGCAGTATGACAGCCCCAGAGGGTCCTCGCTCGGCATCTTTAACCAATAGATGTAAGCTTGTGGTCTGTAGGCTGTGCCCTCCTGGTCCCTTCCCACCCAATGCTACAGAGAGACTGCCCCGTGCAGCCGGCCACTGTGGGTGTGAGTTCAGGGTGCCGTGCCCAGGCACTAGCCTGCAAAGCCCCATGGTTGGAGGAAAGGTGTGTTTTGGCCTGAGGTCTCAACAGTGCCACTCTTGGGCTCCAATCCCATTTCTGGCTCCACCCTCTGCCCCTCTCCCATTGCACTTAAGAAATCGAAGTGCTTGGTTCTGAATGTTTCAGCAGAAAAGTGATCCTCCAGTTCCTGCCCTCCCCCGCCCACCACCACACACCCTGCTAGGTGTACAGCCCCTCAGCAGGGGCCCTGGGGCCTCAGGGCACGAGCAGCAAGCAGACACAGTAGACGGGGCCAGCTGGCCTGCCCTGTCCTCTACTCTCTAACCTGCCTTCTAGACTCCCCTAACTGCTGGTCAGCAGCTCCACTCCCCACCCCAGCCCTCTTGCCTGGAGTCTTTGGTGGGAAGAGCAGCAGCTAAGAAGCCTTCCAACACCTGCACCCTGGCAGGGTCTCCTCCCGCTAGTCCCTGGTTTAAACTCTGGCCACATGGCCAGAGGCCTGCCACTGGGAGCCTAGTTTTCCTTCTGCTCAAGGTGAGCACCCATCCCCGGAGCCCAGAGCCATTCCCATCTCTGCTGCTGTTCCGGAGGCCCCCACGGGACCAGCGTGGTGTTGCGGCTGGCCCCATGGGCCGCCCAGCCAGCGACCCTGCAGCCCACCCTAGCCCCCCACTCAACGTTTGCAGCAACCCTCTGCTGCTCTCCAGGGACCTCTCATACACTGGCCAGGAGGCTGCAGAACCTGCCTCTCTCTCTCTCTCTCAGAGGTCCTGACCCCTGCCAAAAACCACGTGGGTAGCTGGGAGGGGCTCAGCCCAGCCCCTCCTCCCTGCTGGTTTGGGTTTTTTTTTTTTTTTTAAAGCTATCCCTATGTTGGAAGTAAAAAAAAAATTGAAGCACTTTATTTTGGTTGTGTTTGATCACGTTCTGCTTGGAAGTGGGAACCCCTCACTGTGTCCACATGTCTGCGACCTGTGTGGAGTGTCACTGCGTGTACATACTGTAAATTATTTATTAATGGCTAAATGCAAGTAAAGTTTGTTTTGTTGTTTCCTTTTTGATGAGATGTTGCGGTTTGTTTTTCTAAGCGGAATTTGGTCCTTGGGGGGTGGAGTGGAGCGGTGACGTGGATAGTGGATTCCTCCCGAAGCTTTGGGCAAGCGTGTGCCCAAGAGTTGTGACGCGTGAGATGCAGCTCTTTTAGCCACTGTGGCCCTTTGTGACTTGGAGATTGGTTTTCTTCCTTAGGAGAACTTGGTTGGTTCGGTTTCCCTGGCACGAGGAATATTGGAGCAGAATGATGCTATGTGGTAGAGAGCTATGATTGCCTTCTAGGACAAAACTGGAGAAGGAGAGGGGCTGGTCTGAGGTCTGTGATGACTTCAGCCAGCATTGGCCAGGAGCCTCTTAACTTCCTCAGCATCCTAGGGGCCTGGTGGCATTTTCTAATAGGACCGCTGTCCAGACCTATGTACAGCTAGGTTCACTGCTGACTGTGGTCATATGTCATCCATTAAAAAAAAGTGTGGTGGTACACACCTTTAATCCTAGCACTTGGGAGGCAGAGGTAGGCGAGTCTCTGGATTTAAGGCTAGCCTGGTCTACATAGTGAGTTCCAAGGACAGCCAGAGCTACATAGAGAAACACTATCTGGTGGGGGTGGGGGTACGATGAAGAGACACCTACACAATGAGTCAAGGAATTCAAACCATTTAACAGATTAAGAACTGACTGAGGTATCCCCACGTGCCAGATAGGTTTTGAATCCCCTGCCACCACTGACGAAATAAACCAATCAAACCAAATTAATAAATCCAGGTTGAATGAACAGAGCAAAACACTCCAGGGTGACCCTCAGGACGATGAAGAGAGGTATCGCATGGCAAACATGATGGCCAGGTCTTAAGTAGTCTATAGGCGAGCAGCCCCAAGGAGGGACGACTTTTGGCAGGCTTCTCAGGGGCTGAGGCCACTCCTCCAGGGGAGGGGGCATTGGGGTGCTGAGGGCAGGGTCTGGAATGGGGCTCCAAGCTAGAGATTCCAAACAGCAACACAAGCCAGGTTGAAGTCCCAAGTAAGGGACCTTGTGGCAAGTCATTTAACCTCTCTGAGCCCCTGCTCCCTCCTCTACAAGCTGACATGGATCTTTCCCGGGGGGGGGGGGGGGGGTTAATCGGAGAGTTCCACTTGCAGAGTAACTCTGGCGAGACTGAGGATGGAGGCAGGAATTTCTGCCCTGCCTATTTTAGGGCTTGACCTAACTGAGGAGACGGTGCATGAAGAAACCACAGGCACATACAGGAAAGATGGGCTGTGGCCTCTGGTGGAGACACGGCCACAACAGCATCCATTTTATATCTGAATCAGAGGCAGGCTTATTGCACGCCACTGAGCAACTAGGGAGGCTCAGCTAACCCTGGTAGGGCTCTGTCGGGGAGCACCCCCAGACTCTAAACATCTGGGAGGAGGGAGCTGCTGGTGACATTTTCTGGACACCTGTTGTCCACACATGGACCAAAGGAAGGCTTTGCCATTCCCATGAGTCTGAGGCACTGGGGTCCTTGACATGGCCATGTTCGTGTCTACTGCATATGCTCGCTCATATCTGTTCCCCGTGGAGGAGGAGCCCACAGAGCCAGTGACAAGACGACAGGCCAGCAAGAGGAGAAGCCCAGGAAGAGCACGTATACCCACCCCACACAACCCCAACCAGACATGAGACGGGAGAACTTTAAAGAACTCTCCTTTTTTTTTTTTTTTTTAAACATAGAACCCCAAAGAAACAGTGAAGAGTTGATTGATGAGGAAAGAGCTAAATACACCTCCTGCATTGTCAGGAGCCACAGGCCTCAGCCTCAGTGGTCAGAGCAGTACGGAGGTGGCAGGACCAGCCACACACAGGCCAGGGTATGGAAAAGTCAGGCACATGGGGAAAAAGTCTCTCATTCTCCGTCAGATGAAAATGCTATCCGACACTTGGCCAAGAAATAGTTTGGGCTTCGGATTTTTTCAGGCCCCTAAATTTAACCCACAAAAATTCTTTCCTGAACACCACACTGCTCCTTGCCCTCATGAGCAGGGGAATTTGCATCTCAAGAGTGTGGGCCCAACACCTTGAGCCTGAGTAGTCCCTGTCTTCATTGTGTTTGGCATAAAATCCCCCAAACTGCCTGCATTGCTAGAACACAGACGGGGTGCAGTGGGCATGTAGCTCAATGTCAGGGCACTTGCCTATCATGTGAGAGACATTAAGTCCCTGGGTTCTGCCCCCAAACAAAAATAAGTAAAAGAAATCTTAGAGTAAGTGCCTTAGGTACCATTGCCACAGGAGCCTCTACTTCTGGTGGGTTCCCTTTGTCGTTGGGCCTCTGTGCCAGGCATTAGCTCATTAGATTTCCACATGACCCTGGGAGGTGGCTACATGTAATTCCATTTTACAGATCAGGAATCCCAGGCTCAAAAATATCCAAGGGAGACCACCCAGTGAGCAACAGGCAGGGCCCAGCTCCAACGCCAAGTCAGCCGGCTGCCCAAGCCCACATGCCCCCTCTGCTCTCAGCCATGCTTGGGCATGACAGAGAGGCTCCAGTGCTGCTTGGCTCTCCGGGGCCTCTGCCAGAGCCTTCTGAGAATGATGCCATTGCGATTTACCCACTCGGTTATCAGATTTCGTTTATCAGCCTCTTCTGTTTTTACCCCTTACGAATCCCGCCTGTCAAATAAGAACTCTAAGGTTTCTTTTACTTATTTTTGTTTGGGGCCAGTCCCAGAGGCCGGGCGGTGGTGGCGCACGCCTTTAATCCCAGCACTCGGGAGGCAGAGGCAGGTGGATCTCTGGGAGTTCGAGGCCAGCCTGGTCTAGAAGAGCTAGTTCCGGTACGGGCACCAAAGCTACAGAGAAACCCTGTCTCGAAAAACAAAAACAAAAACAAAAAAAAAAAAGGCCAGTCCCAGGCAGTGGCTGAACTGGAGAGATGTGTGGAATGCTAGCCCGTTGACGAGGTTTCTGTCCCACCCTGTCCCGCAGCCGTTCAGTCCCAAAGAAACACACAGAGGGCTACATTAACTATAAACTGGTTGGCCTCTCAGCTCAGGCTTCTTATCAACTAATTCTTACATCTTAAATTAGCCCATAATTCTTGTCTGTGTTAACCACGGGGCTTGGTACCTTATATCAGTGAGAGGTATTCTCGTCTTGCTTCCTCAGCGGCTGGGTGGCGACTGCAGACTGAGCCTTTCTTTCCTCTTCCCAGAATTCTCCTCTACTTCCTGCCTGGTTGCCTCGCCTATACTTCCTGCCTGGTTGCCTTGCCTATACTTCCTGCCTGGCTACCGGCCAATCAGCATTTTATTAAACCAATACAAGTGACAAATCTTTACAGGGTACAAGACCATTGTCCCACAGCAATAGGCTTTGCATTGAACATGTAGGATGGGTAGGCAGAGCTGAGAGACAGAGGGACTGTCACCAGGTGTGACTTGAAACACCAGGGTAGAGATATGGCTACCTCCCTAGAACTTCCTTATTTAAATAACATAAACTGCCCTGAGCAAATGCTGAAGGCAAGCTGTGCTCACAGGCTGGGCTTCACAAACAAAAGAACATGTGTTGGGAGCAGACTGACAAGCGTTTGCTCAGCTGTGGTGAGTAAGAGGACTGGTGGAACCACTCGGCTCACAGAGAGTACTGAAATCTCGAAAAGCGGGGCCCCCCCCCCCACCGTGCTGAGAGGCCTCAGGCCAAGTTCTTCGGAAAGGGTGGGTGGTTCACTGAAGTTGGGCTTCACAGTCAACACTAAGCTGTTTAGGATGGAAAGAGACTAACATTTAAAAAGGAAAGAACAAGCTGGGCATGGTGGCACGTGCCTTTAATTCTAGCACTTGGGAGGCAGAGGCAAATGAATCTCTGTGAGATCGAAGCCAGCCTGGTCTAAGTTCCAGTACTGCCAAAGACACACAGAGAAACCCTGTCTCAAAGGGAGAGAGAGAGAGAGAGAGAGAGAGAGAGAGAGAGAGAGAGAGAGAG
>JABTXL010000003.1:6494989-6517864 GCA_025134845.1 Neodon shergylaensis | reverse complement strand
AGAGAGAGAGAGAGAGAGAGAGAGAGAGAGAGAGAGAGAGAGAGAGAAAAGGAAAAAGAAGAAGCACTCTTGGTTCATGGTTGTAGTGGCAGCAGGGGTGTTTTGGGATTCAGAAAAGACAACAGGCAGCCCAATTCCTAAGGTCAAGATGAGCAGACTATCTATCCATCATCACCTTGTCCTTGCTTCAGAGTGACCTTGGGAGGATTCGTCCACATTTGAACACACACCAGCTCTCTCTCTCTCTCTCTCTCCTGCACGGATTGGAGTCCTTCTCTGGGTTTTAATATACATCAAAATGTCCCAGTGAAAAGATCTGCTAGGGGAGAATTAAGATTTGCTCAGAAACTGTTAGGGAATTGGACATAGGCAAAAAAGACAACTGTCACGGAAGAGGAGGGGTGTTCTGACAGCTTGGGGTAAGAGATAGCTCACAACGAATAAGAGTCTAAAGGATTAAGATAGTTGGAAATGGGGCCAGTAGCAGTCCCCGGAAGCCATTCCTCAAGGCAACTGGACAAGAGGCTGAGCCCTGAATGGGGCTGCAGGAATCACTCAGCAGTGAGTGAGAGCATGTGTTGCTTTTGCAGAGGACCAGAGTTCAGTTTTCAGTACCCATGTCAAACAGTTCACAAGTACATGTAACTCCAGCTCTAGGGGATCCAACATCCTCTTCTGACCTCCATGGGTATCTGCAGCCACAGGCACATAGCTACACAAGACATGTATCACATACACACAGACACATAGCTGCATGCAGACATATATCACATACACACAAGCACATAGCTACACACAGACATACATCACATACACACAGACACATAGCTGCATGCAGACATATATCACATACACACATATACATATAATTACTGATGGCCCGGGTGCACAGTAGTTTGTGCAAGAGAACTTTTGGGTAGAGGACAGAGCCTAGGTGGACCCCATCATTCATGGGCTCTGTGCCAGGATGGGTAAGTAATAATTGCTGCTAGCCATAGCCATCTCAGCCATGAGGAAATAAGGCTAGCCCCTCCGTCACCAGGCTGTTCTGTAAACTAACTGGAGTGTATGGGAAGACCACTCCTCCTTGGAGATGACCGTTTCCTGCCAGGCACAGCTTTGACCCAGCTCCACGTCGTCCCTCGACAAACTCTAGTGCCCACACATCCTCCTCCGCTACAGCCTCTGAGTGCGAACAAATCTGACGCCCAACCTAGAAAGAAGTGATTTTGTCCCAGCTTCCTCCTGGTGGGTAGACCAGGGTCAAGAGCAGTCAACTTTTGGAGGTTACAAAAAGATTCTAAAAGAGGAAGCCCACCCACCCTGCTTCCTATCTCCAAGCCAAGACAATGTCAGGAGTCCCCAACAGGGGTGGAGTCCACTTAGGGCTCTAGTTTGGGTGACCAGGGAGAGGGCCTACCCGCTGTTATTCCCCAGAAGGCCCGTGAGCGTCGCTCGTCTGGGGAACTACCTTTCCCAGGAGCACCTAGCTTTCCACGGAAAGGCTGCGCAGGTGCAGAACGTGGCGTTTGACGCACACTCATGGGGGACCCTTTAAAAGCTGGAACGCCGTCCTTTCATCCTTTTTCCCCGTCTCTCTCTTTACTGTTACGCATGCGGCAATAAACCTCGCGCCACGTGGGTTTTGCTGTGTCTTGCGTCCTCCTTTCGTCTCCAAGAAGAAGAAGAACACTCGTCCGAGAAGAAGAAGAACACCCGCCACTCACACCTACAGGCCAGATGGACAGGGAGGGCTTAGAAGAGGGACAAACTGGGAGGAGAATTTGGGTTGAGACAACAGCCACCTACAGTCCGAGAGCCTTGAGGTCTTATGTCATCTTGACACACAAATAGGGTTTTATCTTAATGGAGGGAACCTCTGTTGAGAAAATGCCTCCAGTATATCCAGCTGCAAGGCTTTTCCTTCATTAGCATACCCAGGCCATTGTGGATGACGTCATCCCTGGGTTGGTGGTTCTATAAGACAGCAGGAGTAAAGCAGGAGAAGCAAGACAGTAAAGAGCACCCCTCCATGGCCTCTGCATCCGCTCCTGCCTCCAGGTTTTTGCCCTGCTTGAGTTCCTGTCCCGACTTCTTTTGATGATGAACAGCCATGTGCAAATGTCAGTCAAATAAACCCTTTCCTTCCCAACTTGCTTTTGGGTCATGGTGTTTCATTGCATCAATAGAAACTCTGAGCCGGGCGGTGGTGGCGCACGCCTTTAATCCCAGCACTCGGGAGGCAGAGGCAGGCGGATCTCTGTGAGTTCAAGACCAGCCTGGTCTACAAGAGCTAGTTCCAGGACAGGCTCCAAAACCACAGAGAAACCCTGTCTAGAAAAACCAAAAAAAAAAAAAAAAAAGAAAAAGAAACTCTGAGATAGGCTCCAAGGAGGAACATGTCAGTGTGCTGGGGGCCTGTCAACTGGGTCGCCATCACCCAGAAGCGGCCAGTCAGTTTTCCAGGTTAAGAACAAGTCTTGGCAACAACTCTGATACGATCTGGCTGCCAATGTGGTCCCCATTTCCGATGTGCGTGAACGCTGGAAACACCCCACTGGTATCATAAGAGCTAGATACCATGGTCACTTGCCCGAGAGTACTAGCACCAATTCGTCACTGTGAAGTCCTGTCCAGCCACCCCCTTCCTAGGCTTCAGGTTCTCAGAGCCCAAGCATGTTGCATCGAAGGGTTTGGTGAGCAAGGCCCGAGGGTGTTGAGACTGAGTCCTAAGCTATCCGGAGCTAGGTCTATAAGACAGAGCTCACTTCCCCACAACTGCCTTTTTGAGTGCACACATCCATGGAAAGTTGGCCTGACACAATACTAAGAGTCCTTCCTGGTTCTTCTAAATACGGACAATTGGAGGCTACCCAATGTGGCTGGACATGGCCTAGATTTGGGGGGACATTTGTATATTCTGCAAAGATTTAAAGATACTGTGACAGTGACCTTTGGGCTCTATGCTGAAGACACAGCAGTCAGAGTAGATGAAGGCGCTCTGCCTCGTGGGTGACCTCTAGTGATGAGAAACTGGCAACACTTTCACCACCATCCTATAGCAGAGGAAGGGGATGGAGGTCTTGTATACGCTGGTCCTCTCAGGTGGTGCTTCCTGGTTCTCCGACCTTAACCATGAGCTCCATTGTGTCGCTGAGCCTTGTTGCCCTCTGCCAACTAGAGCCAGGATGACTTCCTCACAGGGTAGCTGGGAGAACCGAGAGCACGCCATTGCAAGGCCTGTGGGACCAAGAGGGAGCTGTTAAAGCAGAGGGTATCTGGGTCTTGATTGTTGCAGAATGTTAGTTTAAGGTGTGTTACATTTGTTTATTCTGCGGAACATTTGTTTAGTGATGCAAAGATGTGTTGCATTCTTTTATGTTGTGCTTGTTTAACTCTGTGAAGCTGTGATACTTTGCCTGTCTAAAACATCGGATGGTCTAATAAAGAGCTGAACAGACAATAGTGAGGCAGGAGCAAGGACAGGCAGGGCTAGCAGAAGAGAGAAGCAGTAGGAGGAGAAATCTGGGAGGAGAGAAGAAGGAGCAAGATATAACAAGGAGAGGAGGACACCAGGGGCCAGCCACCCAGCTACACAGCCAGCAACAGAGAAAGAAGTAAAGGAAGGTATACAGAAATAGAGAAAGATAAAAGCCCAAAGGCAAAAGATAGATGTGTAATTTAAGATAAGAAAAGCTGGCTAGAAACAAGCCAAGCTAAAACTGGGCATTCATAAGTAAGAATAAGCCTCCATGTCATGATATGGGAGCTGGGTGGCAGGCCCCCCAAAAGAGTAAAGAGTAAAAACCCAACAACATTTGATAGCATTTTTCTCTTTGACTAACCTATATTCAGGCTCTCCCGAACTTTTCAGCTATTCGAAAGTTCTATTGAACTTCTCATCATGGAGCCTCTCATTGTCTTTAATAAGAATCTTACTGAACTTCACTAGAATCCCCCACCCACCATATCTGATCAGGAATGGAACTACTGGCCCATAAAAAGCAGTTCGGAAGAAACCGTGAGTCACTATGGTCACCTTGTGAGGGATGTTCTCAGTCCCCTCTCATGCCTCCTTCGGGAACAAGGTGGCTCCAGTCTCCTGGCCCCTCCCGGCAAAGGAAGGGATCTAGAAGTAGAGAGAACCAGAGCCTTCCCCTGGACAGGGTGTGAGCCGGCTGTGGTTCTGCCGGGATTCATGTTCTTCTGCTGCCCTCTGCAGGACAGTTCTAGAATCACATCTACTCTGGGATGATGCGTCAGATTCTCAAGTGGCCAAGGCTCCATGTGGGGAAAGGGGGGTCTGGTTCGTTTTCTGTCAACTTGATAACTAGAGCCTTCTGGGAGGAGGGGATCTTGATTAAGAAGCTGCCTCCATCAGATTAGCTTGTAGGCAGGTCTGCGGGGGTATTTTCTTGATTAATGGTAGATATGGGAGAGCCCAGCCCACTATGGGTGGTGCCACCCCTGGGCTGGTGGTCCCCGGTTGCGTGAGCCCGTAAGCAGCACTCCTTCATGGCCTCTGCTTTAGCTCCTGCCTCAAGTTCCCACCCAGACTTCTCTTCATGGCAGAAGGGCTAAGATGAAACAAACCCCTTTACTCCCTAAGTTGCTTCTGGCCTTTGTGTTTATCACAGAAATAGAGCGCAAACAAGGACAGGTTGCAAGAGAGGCCTCTCATCTGTTGTGCCTCCAGGAACCCCATCATTCTGCCTTTGACAGTGTGGCCAGCCAAGCCCATCTTGTGTGTTCTGCGGGGCTTCCATCCTTGCTACCAGAATGCAGACCACATACTGCAAGCTTAGGTATGAGTGGGACACAAATGCCTAGGTTGGAGTCCCAGTTGGACACAAGCCTTGTACCCACTGGTCCATGGTGCCACTCTGCCTGAGAATTCAGAGAAGGCAGAGAGTCCATGTGAACTCTCCCCTTGCTTGCTCTGAGTTATTTACTCTGGACATGTTTCAGGTAGACTGTAGACCTGATTTTTGTTCCCACACAAAGCCAGAGAGTCTTGTGGCCAGGGACAAGTCATTTGGACACATAACTCATCAGGAAATCCCCAAGACCTGCCACAGGAGAGAGTCCTATCAACAGGGGCTGGGCAGGGCTCCACCATAAATAGGAACGTGCAGGAAGGTTTTATCTGTTTCAGCTGCATCCAGATGGTACTCCACAAAATCAGGAGGCAGCATGGATTAGAGTTCTGACCTGGACTAGGATGGAAGGGGCTTTTAGTTAAAGCCTCAGCGGCGATGCTAGCGTGGCTCCTTTAAGAACCACAGGCTCTATTCTTCTCTGGCAAATTGCTGGTCTTTAGTTCTCAGTAAGTGACCTTTCTGCTGGCACTTACTGAGCAGGGTTTGTGGTGTTTGCCAAGCATCTGCGTCCCTGCCAGGGAGGCACTGGGAGGTGAGGGCCCCAGGCCTGCAGTTTCCAGTAAAAGGCAGGCATCTTGGCGGCAGCGGCCTTGGAAGCCTGTCACTGTTGGGAATCATAATAGATTATTGCAGCACTTGTTCTTAAGTTTCCCAGAGCCAGCCCAGCTGCGTTGCGCTGCGCAGCACAGAGGGAGGGATTACCAGTAGTTTCTTCAGAGGAACGCCTCTCCATGATTCTTCACTTTGCCAGGCCAGGCTTAACACTGGCCTCTTGCACCCAAGGGTCCCGGAAGGCCAGCAGGGTGGAGTCCCAGCAGCTGGCCTCTCACCACTGTTCAGAAGCATGGGTTTATAAAGACGTGAGCTTGGGTTCAAAGTCACTTTTGTAGCCCTGGGCCTGGACAAGATTGCAAGGAGGCTCTCCACTCACAGGCCAGGCCACTTTTGCTGTCTGGGCCATGTCGGAGCCGAGCCACCTCTGTGCCAAATTGCAAGTTAATGTCTGTGTCACGGTTCCCATTAGAAAGGCATCTTTGTCCACTCAGGAATATATAACCCAACTGTGAAGCGCACAAATGCTGCAGGCTGGCAGGCCTCCCCAGGACCCCCAGAGCAGCTCAGGGCAGTCCTGCATGACCTACCCGCTTCAATAGCTCCATGCCATCTCATGAGGTGCACAGTTGTGGGCTGTGGCCTGGAGCTGTTCAGACACAGGAAACTGTCTATAACAACAAAAGCACAACTTGGGAAAAACCCCATCGATGACAAGCTTGGACACATGCCACGCCTCCAGCAAAGGAAGGAGACAGAGGAAGTATCTTCAAGACATTTGCCTCACACCAGAACGTAACGCAACGGGTTAGCCCGATTCTAAAAATCCTTAGTAACGCTTTTTAATATACAAGAATCAAAAGTACAGCAGTTTTACAATGTAGGAAAATTTAATACATACTATATAAACAACATTATTTACATCAGAAATCACTAAGACAGTGGCATTTTTCACAAATATAAATTAATTACTGTTTAGTCAACAGGTTTCAAAAGTCCACAAGTTTACAAGAAAAACCACCTGTCCCCAAATGAGTAGGGACAGATGGACTAAAGCAGCCTGGACCCTTGGCATGGCTCTCTTCACCTGACACAGCTGGCCTCAGATGAGCGACAAGACCACAGGTGCTGGGCCTGGACACGGCTCCTGCTGACATGTGGGTTTTGGTCTATAAGATTTCAGTGTTGCTGTGTGTGTGAACATGTAAGTGAATCACCTTTGCTCTGCAAAGCCCGATGCAGCTGCCGGCCACACCAGGTCAGAGCAGCAGCAGCACAGTGAGAAATGTTTGCGTTCCCTTTGCGGGGCTTATGGAATGACTACACAAGAGTCCAAGGAGGGACCAGGAGGTCGGGCTCCCGCAGGCTGGCCAATGAGGGGACACCGTGGTCAGCAGAAACATCACTTTCCTGGTCTAGGGTCACGGTGCATCACAGTACTTCAGGCCTTGGCCACACTCACTCTTTCCTGAACCACGAGCTGCCCAAAGCTGGGCTCCACCAGAACTCCACCGACAGCCTCGCCCACCTGCGCAGGCTGCTGCTGTAAGCGTATGGTGCACATACTGGTTTAAAGCAAGAGGAAAGCCTCCTTTCTCCCAACCCATTTGTCAGATACACTTCAAAACCCACAACAGATGTCCGATGGGAGATACTGCAATCTAGAATCAATGTAACACTGATCTGGCCAACATCGCCTTTTGCTACGTATTATGGCACTTTAGTCCTGAAGGAAACAAAAGGAAGTTCCTTTTTCCTCATGATGAGACATCTTTGAGAATAACTTATATCTTCTACCAACAAGTTGAAAGAGAAAAAGGCCTAAGGTAAGCGTGGAAGGGCAAGGCCTCCACCTTCCACAGGACACCAAAGAGCCCAGCAAACCAGTATTAGTGTCGATGTCATCAGCAAGAAGCTCCAACTCTGGTTTACTGTTCACTGTGTGAGCAATCGTGGCAGGCCACCAGGCAGGAGACTCCAGCCAGAGGACTCCAGTGCATGCCCAAGATCAGGGTGAGGGACCAGGTGCCATGAGGCATCCAGAAGGCGGTCTATTGAGCACTGGCTGCAGGGACCGACTCAGTACAGCCAGGTCCATGGTGCTCTAAGTAGCGGAAGCAATGGCCCACCATAGCCATGCCATGGCCAGACGATGGACTCAAAGACACAATTCAAGCTTGTCTTGGGAAAGTCATTAATGGTACTGCCCAGGATGGGTCCACCCCATCCCCAAAGGAGTTCAGAGAGCTGAATCCTGCGTATGTCCAAAACAAGACTTTTCATCAACTCAGAATGAGCCTGGACTCTCACCACACCATCTATAGATTAAAGTCAGCTTTCCTGTGTCCATCTAGAAAGGCTTTGGATACCTTAACAATACTGGCAAGCTATACTGAAAGTGAGTCAAACCAAAGGCGCAACCCAGTTATCCATACGCTGAGAAGAGCCATTCAATGATGCAACCCACCAACCTGACCCAACCTGACCCCAACAGGCCTCCTGTCCTCTTACAGCTCAGCTACCCCAGTCATGGCTGTTTGGGAGTTGGGAAAATTAACTTAGGTTTATACTCTACAGATCATAAAGAAAGAGGGTTTGACGCTGCTGAATCCTAACTTGCAATGGAAATGTAACCTCTCAGGTATTTTTCCCTGACTGAACCTCAACTGTCAAGATGTGTGGGTTTGTATAGCCTGCCTCTTCAAGCTGTGTAAAGGAACCGAGATGCAAGTACATTCACTGACCCACTCCAATACTGAAAGCTCCCTGCTTGCTGGCACCACCAATGCCCACATTCAGAACCCCACCCCTCCCCATCTGCATGAGTGCCCCAGCTCTGGGCTTACCAGCAGGCACCCCATCAGCAGGCCACCATCAGGACCTGTGACTCTCCTTCTCAACATAGGAACCAGAAACCCACCAGGGATTCCTATTTCCTGGTGACACTACCCCAAAGCCCCATCTCCACCCCTACACCCACTTAGCCCATGCCCCAAACAAGTAAGACCCACAGTGGCATCAATGACGCCAATGTCACAGTTCTCTAAAGTCGGCCAGAGGGATCCAACTTTCCCTGACAAAGAGGGAAAATGGACTCCACCAGAAGACCAAACCTTTGAAATGTACAGAGATAGTACGGGAAGAATTAGTGTTGGTAGGGGGGACGCCATGGTGGAAGTTGTTTCCTGTCTCTCTATGCCCACCCCACTTCACGTAATGAGACCAAGTGTGTCACTTCTCCCAGAAACATCTGAGGGGTATACGTGCTCCCCTTTCAAGTCTTGCAGTGTGAAACCCACTCTGTGACCTCCTACTTCCCATCAGCAGCACCCTCACATCATAGTGAACCAATCACACGCTGTCCAGCAGGTCCTTGCCCTGGTCACTCATGCTGAATATAACATTCATTGACTCTCAAGATCCCCGATTCCTTCACAGGGAAAGCAGCCCAATGAAGCTGTTACATAAGTCACCTCTTCCTCCCAGCACCCATGGAGGTGGGAGGCCACGATAGGCTAGGATGGGACAGGGTGCCAAAGTGCAGGAGTGGAGACCAAACCAAAGCAGCAGATGAAGGCCTCCGACTCCCTGAAGTGCTCCTTCAGCCGCCAAGTTACTGGATTCAGCAGCAGCGTATCCAAGAACTCCACTTGCTAGCCTGACCACTGGCCACCGCTGGACCAGACCAAAAAGTCTAAGTGCTTGATGACTCCCATGATCGTGCCCCTTTCGGAGCTCTCCTTTATGTTTTCCGAACATTCCAGTTATAGTCTGGGTTGTTTTTCTGTTCTAGTGATCTCTCCAAAGGAGACCTGTGATCCAAGGGTGACTTGGAGTCATGGGGAGACTTCTGGGAAGGAGGTGAGCGAGGATCTGAGGCTGCAGCGTGTAATGAGGGCAGGGGCTGTTTGTATTCCCCCAACTTGTCTGTGTGGAAAGAGCGGTAATGGTCCGAGGGTCCCTGGCCGTGGTAGCCCATTGCGGGTCTGTGGTCAGACATTCGTCGAAAATCCTGCTGGTGGTAATTCTGGGGCCTAAAATCATCTGATCTCCTCCGTTTAGAGTCATGATGGTGCCTGAAAGAGAGATGCAAGGATCAGCTGAAGGACCACAACCAGACTCTCCATCTTCTGCTGTCATTTCCTCATACACACATGAACCAGAGACAAATGTTTCTATCACCAAGAAACCAACACACACACACACACACACACACACACACACACACGACCCAGACACGGTCAGTTCTTTCATACATATACATAATGGTAAAAGTATCCTATGAAATAACGTGCCCTCTTCAGAGCTGCAGTAACGTGTGGACACAAGTGGACAATCACTGACAGCTTTGCAAACTCACTTTCCCTTCAGGAAAACACAACTATAAACATTTTCACATTTCTTCATCATACTCAAGAGAAAAAATACACAGAAATTATTTGTAAATTATTAATAACAGCAAAACCCAGAATCAACCTAGATATTCAGCATTAAAGTTGCCTAAAATTATGCACACTGACTCAGCCCACCAGGGATTCTCTAGCCACCACACATAAGGCAGCCTCACCTACACACCTAGGCCCCCACCATACAAGTAGCTCAAGCCTGGCAACTGCTTGCTAAGGGCTGCCAACTCCTTCTGACCCCTTTTTCTCCAAATTCACCAGCTCCCAAAACATTCCCTTCCAGGGACACTCATATCCACAGGACGCAGAGACCTAGAGTCCTACCAACAGCCTGCCTGAGACCCTCCAGTTGTCCTATCTGGCCTTTAGACCCAGGACTGGTCCACATTGCCAGGGGAAACTTGTTCCAAGCTCCTGACCAAGACTGAAGGTATCAGGCTACAGCAGATAAGCAAAAGACCTGAAATGGAGGCTGTAACATCAAATATGAGACAAAGATAAAATGTTTCACTCTCAGTCCTGCTATAAATCCTGAGCAGTGTAGAGTCCTTTACTAAAGAAAAGGTGACCTGAACACATCAGAAAACTCAATCAAAACCAAAGTACAGATAGACAAACTCCAACACAGCTATAACACACACACACACACACACACACACACACACACACACACACACACAAAGAAGTAAGCAACATGTCTCCAAAAACACCAATCTATAGTATGGTTCCCAATAAAAATGACCTAGAAGACTTAGAATTTAAAAAAGATTTCACTATGAGCAAACAACTCAAAGACAAAGATGAATGAAGGAATGAATGGGTAAGCCAATCCAGAATATGAGAACAGTCTGAATTGTTGAAGGAAACCTCAGTAAGCCGATTGAAATCCTCAGTAGAAACCCACGACAACAGAAAGGATCGTGTCCGCAACAGCAGGAGTGGAGACAGAGTAATTGGATCCCTCCATAAAGGTCAGTGAGGAAGGGTGTCAAAGAAAGCACCAGCAGAACACGGGAGAACGTGAGGCCATTAGAAGACCTCGCCTCTGTATTATGGCACGAAGGGGAATACAAAAGAGAAGGAAGAGAGTATCTTTAGTAAAATCAGAGAAGAAAATTCCCCAAAACTAGAGGAAAAGATGCCCATTCAGATACAAGAGACCTAGAGAATATCAAATAAACAAGGCTAGAAAAGAAAAGAAAAAGAAAAACAAAACAAACACAACCTCCATGGCATATTATAGTTAAAACATTAAAAATACAGAATAAAGGGTATTTAAAGTTATAAGAAAGAAAATACAAGTCGCCTAGAAAGGCAGACACATGAGAAAACACAAAATAATACTGACAGCACCCTTTAAAGCAGAAGGACCTGGAAGGATGGACTCCAAGTCCTGAAAGACCACAGCTGTCAACCAGACTATTGTACCCAGCAAAACAATCTATTAAAATTGAAGGAGAGGGGCTGGAGAGAGGGCTCGGTGGTTAAGAGCACTTGCTGCTCCTCTAGCCTCTAGAGGACCTGGGCACAGTTCTTAGCACCCATGTCAAGAGGCTCACAACTACCTATAACCCACTTCCAGGGGGATCTGATGCCTCTGGCCTCCTAGGGCACCTGTACTCATAAATGCATATACCCACATGCAGATATACACAACACCTATACATAAATAAAAGTAAATATAAATCTATAAAAGCCAGACAGTGGTGGTGTACACCTTTAATCCCAGCACTGAGGAGACAGAAGCAGGTAGATCTGAGTTCAAGGCCAGCCTGGGCTGCATAGTTTCAGGATAGTCAGGGCTACACAGAAAAACCCTGTCTGGGGGGTGAGGGGAGCTTATCTTTAAAAGATAATAAAATTAAAAATTAAATTGAAGAAATAAAAACGTTTCATGATAAAAACAGACTAAAGGGTTGGAGAGATGGCTCAATAGTTAAGAGCACTGGCTGCTCTTCCAGAGTTCAATTCCCAGCAACCACATGGTGGCTCACAACCATGTATAATTCTATGTGGTGCCCTCTTATGGCCTGCAGGCATACATGCAGGCAGAAACACTGTATGCATAATATCTGTGTTTTCCAATGGTCTTAGGCAACCCCCATGAAGAAGTCACAAGGGGTTGTGACTCACAGGTGGAGAATGCCTAGGCTAAAGGAATTTGTGACCACTAAGCCAGTTCTGCAGAGGATATTAAAAAGACTACTTCAATCTGAAGAGAAGGATGAATAACCCAAAGAACTCAAGGGAACAAGAAATTAATGAAAGACAGATAAGGATGTGTGTGTGTCCCAAATGTGTATGTGTGTGCGTGCGTGTATGTGTGTATGTGTGTGTGTGTGTAGTGCATGGAGGGAGTACTACTGTCAATGGTATCTTATAGGGCATCTAATAAATTACTGGGCATGGAAACTACTAAGAGAATAAGATATATGAGATAAGCTACTCAACTGAAACCGCCACAAATGAAATCATCAGCAGATAAGGATACTGAGACAGTAACTCGTAACTTACCCATGCCATAGATAACACCCCACCCTACTCATGCAGCAACCACAAGCAAACTCACTGGGTCACAACAACCAAAAAAGCATGGGGTAGAAGGGAGGCCTCCTGGAAGGACTGCAGCCAAGGTGGGGAGGGATGAGAGAGGGTACTGAGGTGAAACGACTAAAATTATATATTATATGCATGCATAAAAATCTCCAAGAACAAAGGAATACTTTTCTTTAAGGGTGTTAAGAGCACTCAATGCTCCTGTAGAGAACCTGGATTCAGCTCCCAACACCCACATAGAAGCTTACAATCTTCTGTACCCCAGGCCCAGAGCTAAACACACTCTTCTGACCTCCCGAGGTAGGTACCAGGCCCACACATGGTACACACATGCACATGTGGACAAAGCACTCATCTTCCAGCATCTTAAAGCTATCCTGATAGCAGGGATATGGGATTTATAACTGATACATGCAACACACTCAGCATGCAGTAGACAGACAAACCCGTATAAGCATCACCATCCTTTCTCCTCTAAGCAGGTCCAGTCGGGGTCACACGTCTACTCACCTGTCATAATAGTCTCTGTGTCCCCGGTGGTCTCGGTCACTGCTGTACTGCTCATATGGTCTCTTTCTGGACATGTTGTTAGGTCGGTAGCTTCCAGAACGGTGGGCATCCATATGTCTTCGGTCACCATAATGGTGATCCTTGTACCAGTGCTGCTGCTCATACTGATGGTGCCGGTCACTGCCCCAGGGCGCATTGTTACCACCGCCATAGTTGAACTTTCTTTCCCTTTGCCAGTCTCCTCGATCTGAAGGAAGAGAACTGTTTCGTAACTGCAGCACATGGTGGCATTTACTGCAGGTGGACATGTCAGGAGACAACCATTGCCTCCTCAGCCTTACGGCTAACATGAGTAATGAATGAGTCCTAGCATTTTCTCTGCTGCCAACAACTTCTAAGGCAAAAGAAAATCTATCACCTCTGTCCCTGCTAAGATCTTCCAAATTATGGCTTACATGTTTTATTCTTGCTTGCCTCAATGAGCAGCAGACCCTTAAAATGAGATTCACTCAAGAACCCCAAAGGAAACTTGGAAGTGATGATGCTGTTTCACTAACGCCCTCACATAGCTGAAGGTGCTTCAACCTTCTGAGGAGAGTTCTTTTGAGCCTCTGAAGACCTCTGTGACTAAAGGCTGATCCCCAAGGGGAAGGGTACCACACTGAGATGGCACCTCCTAGTCTGGGAATACCAGCTAATGCTTCAACAAGTTTTCAAGCACCATGTCACCTACTAGGGAAAATAACCAAAACATGAGAACAAAAATTGAAAAAAAAAAAGCAGGTAATGGGAAACAACACAAAGAAATGGTTCTGACACTGAGGAAGTTAATAAGCAATGACTTTTAAATAACTGGAACTGGAACTGGAGAGGTAGCTCAGTGGACCTGATGGAGGCTCACAACCATCTCTAACTCCAGTTCTAGGGTTTGTGGCCTCCTCTGACCTCTGTGGGCATCAGGCGTACACAGGATACACAGACATGCATGCAAACAAAATACTCATACACATACAATGAAAAGTAAGTGAATCCCCAAGTAACAGCAATTAATTCAATATTTTTTAGGTTAGGTCTGATTTATTATATAGCTTTGTCTGGGCTTCAACTAGGAAGTCTGCCTGCCTCTGCCTCCCCACAGGGCTGGTGTAGGTGTGCACCACCACACTTGAGAGGGAAGAAACAAAGACAAATTTTTCTTTTTAGAAAAAAAATTGAAATTTTTACAAAAAGTCTAAGAGCACAAACACATGCACAATCTGTTGAACTGAATGAACCCAGTTCTCTGGAGGAACAGCCAGTGTGCTCTTAACCTCTGAGCCATCTGGCCAGACCCAGACATAATTTTGGTGTATAAAAATTTACAGGAGATGTGGGGGCACTTCTTAAGATAATACCTTGCTATGTAGCCTCTAACACAAAATCAACTGTGTGTACGTGTGCATATAAACGGAATTCTAGAACCAAAGTTTAAGAAAGAAATGTACTTCTTGATTATTTATAGGAAAATTGAATCAGTAAGATAAATCTTATATTAGGTTTCTATACTTTCTATATGCTTTAAGTCTTGTTCAGTATTTTTCCTTTTATTCTTCTGACTCTAAAAATAATTTTTGCATATTTTAACTAGTGAAGCAATAAACAATGATTAGCCATTAAATTCAAACACTCTCCCTCTACCCCACTAGTCTAAGGCAATAGTTACCACTAACCAGACTTGCACTTTCACGTCCTTCTCTGTTCAAACAAGTACTTAAGGAAGGCTGTTCTTGGTTTCTCAGGAAGTCAAGCAGTTACCATACAACCAGAAATCCCATCCCCATGTACCTAGCTACAACAATTGCAAATAGGTATTCAAGCAAATATATGAATATAAATGTTTGTATAAGTACTGTTCTCAACAATAAAAAAGGAGAAACTTAGATGAGTGAAAAAAGTATATTCATCGAGTAAAATACTATCCTCCCATAAAAAGAAATTAAGTATTGATTCACACTAGAATTAGGATGGACTTTCAAAACGTTTTGCTAAGCCAGTCACAAGAGGTAGCACACTGTATATTCCCCTGACATGAAGTCTTCTGAATAAATTCATTTACAGGGCACAATACAGATAGCTAGAAAGATAGAGAGGATGGAGAACAGGAAGAGAATTTCCATTTGAGTGATAGAGAAATTTAGGAAGGGGCAGAACTATTGTGCAGAACTTTGAATGTACAAATACCACTGGATGGTTCACCTACCAATGCTTACCTGTTTGCTGTATGAATTTCACCTCAGTAAATTTAAAGATACAGACATGGGTTTTTAATACCTGATTAGTGTAAAAACATAACATGATTACTGTTTGCTTCTTATTTCCCTCATTGACTTCTCTTTTTTTCAATTTTATTTATTTTTCTTTTACATCTAGGAGTGTTTTTGCCAGGATGGATATCTGTGGATATGTACCACATGTATGCAGTGCCTACAGAAGCCAGAAGAGGGAATCAGATTCTCTAGAACTGGAGTTGCAGATAAGGTTGTGAGACACCATGTGGGTGCTGGGAATTGAATGAGGTCCTCTGGAGGAGCAGTCAGTGCTCCTGCCTTGGCCTCCCAAGTGCTGATATTACCAGCAAGTGCACAATCCTGGTCTAGCCAATACTCTGTAATGGTGGGTGGTTCTGGGTACAGATGTCCTAACACTCACTCTACCATTCTCCTAATTATTGGACATTCAAGTTCATCTTCAATAGCACCCTACCAACTATGTGTCCTCATTCTACGGAACAATATCCAGACAAGAAAGAACTGTGGCCAAAGGTCAATATATTTGTTCACTTCAAATTATTTTCTAAAAAAGACTAGATCATTTCCTATCCTTAATAACGAGTGTGCATTTCTCATTTTAATTATTGCTGATTGGAATGAGTGAAAAACCTTGTTAACTCTCTGCCTTAACACTTCCTGAATGGCAAGCGTGGTCATTTTGCCATATGGGTGGTGTTACTTTTCTGTATGAATTTCCTAATCCTTAATCTATATCTTTAAAAACAAAACAAAACAAAAAAAACTACATAGTTGTATTGAGGTTTTGAGGAAAACTTTTTTTCTTTGGGGGGTGGTTTCAAGACACAGATATCTGCCTGACTCTGCCACCAGCAGGCTTGAGGAAATCAACTCAGGACTCTCCTGCTTCAGTCTCTCTAGTTCCGGGGTTACAGATTCCACCACAGTCATCTCGAGTTTGATTTCTATGTTTTTCTTTTGTTTTGCTTGTTTGGAGACAGGGTCTCTCTATTATGCATTTCTGGCTGTCCTGGAACACACTCTGTAGACCGGGCTGGCCTTAACTCAGAGATCTACCTGCCTGTCTCTCGAGTGCTGGGATGGAAGAGGTGTGCCACCTTGCCTAGCCATTTCTCCTGTTTTCTAAACCAATCTCCATAATTTAATACAATCTACTTTCCTTCTTCTTTTATAAGGTTTGTTTCAAAAAATTAAATTTCAAGTTTTTTAAATTAACAAATAAAAATTATATACTTATTTTGTATATGTCTTAAAATACATGTTAATTGTATAATATGTATGCAATGGCTAACTGAGTTAACACATGATTTTGTGTCACGAGTGGCAGGTAACTAATATTCCTTTGGGTACATGTGCCACATTTTCTTTTTCCACTCACTACTGATGGACACTTAAGCTGATTCCATGTGCTACTCTTATGAAAAAGTATTTGGCATTAATAAACCGTGAGATCTGATACCTTTGATACACTTAAGTTGTAGGTCATATGAGAGTTCTGTATTTAATGCTATTGAGAACCCTACTTGTGTTTTCTATAATGGCTGTGATAAAGGCTGCCTTTTTCTCCACATCCTTACCCACACTGTGTTTCTTTGATAAGAGTATGGCCCATAATGCTGAGTGCTTTTCTATATACCTGTTGGCCATTTATACACCTTTATTAAGACAAACCTGAGACTAACAGGGCTCTGAAATAAAGGACTTATTGAGGTTCAGATGCCCATCTAAAGGTCAAAGGACAGGTCACAGGTTAAAGTTCCTGAGCTACCAGTAGCGTGACTCTAGCAGCTGGGGAAATGTCCACTGGACCTAAGGCTACTTATAGTGAAATCTGAGGACATTAAATCGTATTTTTTTAAACAAACCTACGTTGTTTACTGAAAAAGACTCAGGTCAATACAGATGGCAGCATCTTGTATACATTAGTCCATAAACAAAGTCTCTGATACATCCTGGTCTGAATGATTCCAAAGCGAAATGCAGTGTGGCCCCATGGGCAATCTTCAGTACTCAGCACAGAATGGGTGCAGTCCTCTCGACTGACTTAATCATCTTCTTCTATCAAGGCCCTCCCTGTCTGGCCTATACATTAATTTAGGGCATCTCGGAGTTCATCACCATCTTTTGAGAAATGTCTATTTAGATCCATCCGTCCCCCATTTCTTAACCAGTCCTATTTTTACATACTAGCCCTTTATCAGATGTACAGTTTGTGAATATTCTCTCATTAATAAAGGTTGCTTCTTCACTGTCCACTGCTTATTTTTTCTATCTGGTTATCTCTTTGTCACCAACTCAATATTAGCAGTTTAAATGCCCACCTTATACACCTATGCAAGCCTGTAGGACATTTTCTTAATTAGTGATCATTCTTGTACATAGAATATAAGTTTTTCTAAGTCTGCCCATTACCTTTATTTTTAAAAAGGCTTATTTATTTATTTATTTATTTATTTATTTATTTATTTATTTATTTATTTATTTATTATGTATACAGTGTTCTGCCTGTATTGCCTGCAGGCCAGAAGAGGGCACGAGCCCTCATTACAGAAGGTTGTGAGCCACCTTGTGGTTGTTGGGAATTTAACTCAGGAACTCTGGAAGAGCAATCAGTGCTCTTAACCTCTGAGCCATCACTCCAGCCTCACCCATTACCTTTTAAAGTATCTGTGATCCCCTTAACTTAAAGCTGACCCTTCATCTTCTAGATCTTTACTTCGTATTTTATAAAAACCAAGAGACAAGAAGGTCTTGGGGAAAGTACAAAGGTCCTTGGAAAATGAAATGATTGGGGGTTTGGCCTACCTGCATTACTAAAGTGTCTCTTGTTGGGGTGACTGTAGTTATCTCTTGGATGTCCATGCATCTGTGGGCCATGGGAGGCAGGCAAATGAGGCTTCTGAGGATGAAGGTTGTGTGAGGTATGGGACTGAGACATTAGAGAATCCCGGCTGGAACCAGAGGCCTCTGGTCGAAATGGCTTCTTACCACCGAGCGTATCATCTTTCTTCTTTTGTTCCTGGTGGAGTAAAAAAAAAAAAAAAAAAATAGAAAAGCTTAGGACCCCGGCTTAGCTCCTGGGAGCAGAATAAAGATGCCCTCCTAAACAGTTCCATCTTGTTCCTCTCTTCTGAGCTGTCATTTAGTAACGTCTTACCAAAACTGCTTGTGAACTCTGCTGAGCTCCACAGCTCCAATAGCCTGACAGGGGGCTGCCCGGCTGTTAGATTACCACAGAAAACCAATCTCCGCTAACAAGCCCCCGTGTTAAAAAAAAAAAAAAAAAAACTTGCCAGGTGTTCCTGTACATAAGCCTATTCAAGTGGCCAGGAAGTTGGCACTTTCAGAGGACTTTCTTGGCTACAAAGCCATGACTGCTAAGCTCTCAAGTTAAGAACTGCCAGCTGTCAAATAGGAAGAGACAGTACACTAAAGTCCTCAAGCTAGACACCTGACCCTCCAGCTATACCATTCCTTCACCCAAGTAAAATTCTCAAAATGAGTTTTCAAGTGTAAAGTGGTTTAAAAGCTAATCATGAGGAAAATGACTATTAAATAACTTGGTCCATATCTAAGCCTTTTTGTCTATAAAGAACAGAAAACAAATATTAATTTGTTCTGTTCTTTGTTCATTTAGCAAATTATGAAAATATCTTCCCCTACATTATGTTAAATACTACCATATTTCATTTACTGCTTGACTGTACTCTTCAGTAAGAATACATGACCATAATCCTCCCGCTACTATTGGACTATAGTCATTCCCATTATAAACATGCTTAAACCTTTGATTATTCCCTTAAATTAAACTCTTAGATGTAGAAGCATGATCTATTCTTCAACAAATTTTGAAGAATTATTGTGCTGGCTTATTTTATGTCAGCTTGACATAAGTTAAAGTCTTCTGAGAGGAAACTCAATAGATAAAAGCCTCCACGAAACAAGCCTGTAGGACATTTTCTTAATTAGTCATAAATGTGGAAAGGCCCCCAACCCACGGTGAGTGGGTCTGTCCTTGAGCTGGTAGTTCTGGGTTCTATAAGAAAACAGGCTGAGCAAGCCAGGGAGAGCAAGCCAGTAAGCAGCACCCCTCCATGGCCTCTGCATCAGCTCCTGTCCTGATTTCCTTTGATGATGAACAATGATGATGAAAAATAAGCCAAATAAACCCTCTCCTCCCCAAGATTGTTTTGTGCATGGTGCTTCATCACAGCACTGGTAACCCTAAACCAAGACAGCTACCCTATAGGAAGACAATAACTCACTCCCCACACTTGGATATTGATACATTTGTCACTCAGCTTCATGAGTTTCTGTGGAGTCCTCCACCACTATGAGTAGATCCTCAACTCAACTTTCCCAACTATTTTATTCTTCTCAGGAGTCTTTCACAGATTTATTTCTATGATGACTAGGGGCCAGTGAGATGGCTCAGTGGGTAAAGGCACTCATCACTAAGCCTAACAACCTGAGTTCGATTCCTGAGATACACATTATGGAATGATAGGAAACCATAGACTCCTGCAGGTTGTTCTTGAACATCATGGGGTAAGAGCTGGCTCTTGCACTCCTGTGCTCTCTCTTGCTTTCTCTCTCTCTGTCTCTCTCTCTCTCTCTCTCACACACACACACACACATATACAAAAATAAATAAATATATAAATGTAAAATTTTATTATGTTTAGAATTTCACTAATACACAATTACTATATTAATACTATTACCACTACATTATATTCTTCAAAATAGCATTACATTATGAACTATTAGAGGGTATAATTCCCAGGTCAATAATGCATTAAGTTCACATTAGAAATTCTTCTAAGTGCCCATGAAGTTCCTGGCATGACTATAGACGCTTCGGAAATAGCAGTAGTGTTCATGAACCTGACACACTAGTAAAAGTGGAACAATTTTCACAATTGTTCCTCAGTGTCTGCTCTGGATATGGAGCACGTGGCTGATTAGTAGACCTATAGGAGGGCCTGTCTGCACGAGAACTGACTCTACAGCAGAAGCCAAGTCACCTTTATGCCCATCTCCCCACTCAAATCAAAGAGCAACAGTTTCTGGGCACTGCAAGTGTCTACTCCTTTAAGTAAGCAATTTGGATTCTTCTATGTAAGAAACTGGATGGATGCCACATACGTGACCGTATAAGAATAGGAATAGATTTCCCACCTAGGATCCTGGGACATTACAAACTACACAAATATAGGAAGAAGAAAGGGTCTAGAAAATAAGTGCTCCAGGTCATGAGATAACAGGGTAACAAATTCTTGTCAGGACTTTAAAACACTACTTGGCACTAATGTACTGGCTATTATACCTAATAAATAACAGTCTTACTGTCTGGCGACTCATGGAGAATTTTAAGAACACCTAGTAAAATGAAAAATCACATTGCATGAAATTATGTTTGGATCACAGACAACACACTCTGTGACCTGTTGTGGTTTCTGTCACCCTGTTTGGACTATACTGAAACCACGTAAAACACAGGCAAAGTGCCAATGGACTATCTACTATCAACAATCCTCCAGATTTTTCACTACCAGCCCAGGGAAAAGCAAAAACTAAGGGAATTTTATGTGCAATTATCTTTATACACTTATATAAATTAGGACTAGATTTGTATTTTACCTCCTCTTCTTGAGATCTTTTCTTATGAGCCATCTTATATAACTTATGTAGTTTTCGTGCATCAAATTCTGTAAACTTGGAAACAAAAATCCATAGGTTCCTAAAAGAAAAATTGTACTAGTAAATTATACAATTTAAAAAGTGATTTTGTTGTTGTTTTGTTTCTTCAAGACAGATATTTTCTGTGGAGCCCTGGCTGTCCTGGAACTCACTCTGTAGACCAGGCTGGCCTTCCTCTGCCTCCTGAGTGCTGGGATTAAAGGTGTGCACCACTGCCCCAGCTACTGAATTTTACTAGGAACTGTTCTCCAGGGCCCTGCACTAAGCTGGGTGTACAAGCTCACGCTGTGATCCCAGTACACGGGAGGTTTTTCCGGTGACCTTCAGATCCTCAACTACAGAGTGAGCTTGAGACCAACCTGGGTAAATGACACTCTATCTCAAAATAAATAAATAAAACAAAACAAAGTCTTTGCTTTGTTTATATATCATTATGTTGTATATATGTAATATAAATGTATGTCATATATATAACATATATATATATAGTTTATATATCAGTAATATATCATTATGTGCTTCTGTCAAGAGTTTGACAGTGAGTCTTAAGATGGGGATTTCTCAACAGTATTAGGAACCCCTAACTTGTACAGTAGCATCTGCATCTCTAGTTCAGTAAGCTTTCCTTTACCTGGCCCACACACAGGACCCTGCCACACACTACATCTCTGCCACCATCTCCCACACTGGAACCAACAACCAAGTAGTAACCTGTGCCACTGTCATGCTTTCTGCCCAGCTGTCACTACTAAGGCCTGTCATCTCTTCCTTCAAACTCTCAGGAACTCCTTGTCCTAGCATGGCACTGTTGTACAGCGCAGGAATGGCACAAAAATGGGGTTTATACAGAGAGATCCTGGAAGTAGCAGTAAATCAGAAACAACGTTTCTTCTCACTTTCACTATGGCCTCACTGTTAGGAAGCTGACTAGGAAACGTAGTGTCAAACAGAGAGCCACTTAGCTCACTGAAGCCTCTTATAAAGAACAGTCTTCTGAGCACATTCCAACCGAGCCCTAAACACACCCAATGTCCAAGCTGTCCACTTACGCCTCTGCTGAAGCTCTGACTATGCTCATTAAGAGTTTCCACTTAGCTTGTCTATAGTCACAGTTCAAGATAGACAGCCTCCCTGACCACCCTTCTGCAGGCATTCTTTTTTGATTTTTAATTTCTATTTATGATTTTATGTTTATGGGTGTTTGGTCTGAGTGTGTCTCTGTGTACTATGTGCATGCCTGGTGGCTGAGGAGGCTAGAAGAGGGTCTGGAGTTATTAATGACTGTGGACCGCTATGTGGATGCAGGGTCCTCTGGAAGAAGAGCAGGTACTCTTACTGATGAGCCATCTTTCCAGCCCTGTAAGGCATCTTCTTACACAACTTCTAAAACTGTTTCCATACCTTTTGGATGGATAGTTTCTATGGAGGTCATAGCATGTGCTGCCTTTGAACTTTAAACAACCAAGGACTTTTCAATGAACTACTGCTGGTGATGGACATTTAAATGGCAACAAACCCAAATGCATAGGAGGCAGCCTAAGATGACCTTCTGCTCTCCTCTGCCCTGGTGAGACCAAAGCCAGATTATGCTCCATAAAGGGAAAAAATGCAAACCGTTTTAAGAGGAAAGAAATGATTTTTCAAAAACTCTGTCTTGTATGTCAGGGGTATGTGGCATGCTATCATTAGCATCATGACTGAGGTCTGAAAACCTACTTTTCACTTCAAAACTGATCTACTAAAGTAGACCACAAAGATACATTAACCATAAAGTACATGGACTCAAAGTAAATACAGTTTATGGAAATAAACATTAGCCTTTCAAAATTCCCTCTAATACTGGGACCTGAAGCCAGGGCTTTATACATGCTAGGCCCTTATTCAGTCACAAAGCTACATCCCCAGTCCCGTTCCCCCATTTTTTTTCCTGTTTTATCTATCTATCTATCTATCTATCTATCTATCTATCTATCTATCTAT